>JAJOOH010003712.1:0-87486 GCA_029582605.1 Solanum gracilifrons | reverse complement strand
ATATATAACACAAGAGACTTTTTAATACCATCAAATACTTTTTGGATCTTGTAAGTTGTAATTTTAAATTTTCGCGTCATTTTTAAATGAGAACATGTAACTAGATAATTACATGATCATCTCACCCTCGAACCTCCACTTCCCATCTAAAGAACATATAGATACAATTAAAATAATATTTTTTGTTTACTTATTAAATACTAAAAAATAATTAAGAAATTCACATATTTTTTTTCAACACAACATTTCTAGGAAATTATTTTCCTTCGTACCAAACATACCTTAAATTGGAACGGGTTGAACAAAAAAAATAAGGAAAATTAGCTATTATGAGGGATGGATAGATTGTGATATATATTAAATATAGACATCTTCTAATAGGTCCGACCTTAGCTCAGTTGGTAGAGCGGAAGACTGTAGTGGTATTGCTGAGATCTTTAGGTCGCTGGTTCGAATCCGGCAGGTCGGAATTTTTTTCTTGTTTTTTTTTTTAAAAAAAAAAACGTGATAGATTTCTTATGTGATTAACGTATTTATGTAATAGACCGGCGAAAACTTTTTCAATGTCTTTTTTTTAACGTGATAGATTTTTTTATGTAATTAACCTATTAATGAAATAGACACTTGTGAACATGGGCGGAAACATTTTTAATGCTTTTTTTTAACGTGATACACCTTTGATGTAATTAACTTATTTATTAAAAAAAAAATAGACACTTATGAACATGGGAGAAAACTATTGCAAAATATGAGCCGGAAGTATCTTTTTCTGTAATACATTAAGACATTTTTATTTAATTAATTCATTTATGTTATAGACTTTTTATATGATTAACTTATCTATGTAATAGACACGGAAGCATTTTGGTAGAATGCTACAACTAGCTAGTGAGTGACTTTATGTGTGACCAAGTAATTTTTGTTCTAAAAACATCAAATTGTAATATATTATTTTAATTAAAAAAACATCAAATAATTTCTTAATTTAAAAATCATGCAGTAGTTTAGAAGATCGGCAGATGTTAGATAACCTGCTCTAACTCTCTTATTTTCGGTGTTATCAAAGGCGAATAAAGCTCGAAGGTCTATTGAGGCTTTTAAGTACAAAACGCTAATAAATATCGAGCTTTAATGAAGAAACTCAATAGGAAAATATAAACACGCGAAAAGAACACGAAAGAAATCAAACATGAAATTTATTTACATTATCAGAAGAGGGCAACTTCTTTAGGATCCCTCATCACAATCAATAGTTTTTTTTTAACTATGCAGTTCAACAACAGGACAAATAACATGATTTACAGATAGTAATGGAGATGAGGGAGGTATTATGGATCAACAGGGCCTGCCATTGCCTCATCATCTGAGTCATATTCAGCTTCACTTAACTCGTCATCACTCGACTTCTCCTCCGGGACAGCTCCAACATCTTCTGGCTTGGCATACTTTTGACAATATTCTGGATAAACAAGCAGGTTCGTGTTAGAAATGCGAAAGGATTTAACTTGTATCTACTAACTGTGTAATGAAAATTATGCACTCTTGCTATAGAATGTCGCCTTATTTTTCAGGTTACCAATTACACTTTTAGCTATAATTACCTTTTTGATGACCTGATAGTATGAAAAACTTAATATCGCCGGTGCATAGAAGTTGAACTCAATATGAAAATGAGTTCCAGGATGCATCATAGTTTCATTTCAGAATGCAAGTAGCAACTATCTATGTAGCTTAGTTACTGAAGGAGAAATGACCAGGAGACGGTGGCAGCATAAATCTAAACTACTTTGCTCTGTTGATTTTTCATACAATCAATTAGAAAAGGTCGAACAAAATACTGGAACAATGCTCAACAACCTAATACACTGATCTCGGAGGTTCTGCAATAGATTAAAGCAGTAAAAACGTATCTTAGCATCCAGAAGACAACTTCTTTAGGAAAAGAGTACCATCTTTAGTGACAAAAAGGTAAGAGTGCTTAGTTAATGCTTAAGAAGTTCCATTCATATGGCCTAAACTTTCGAAAGGAGAGGAATGTGTGACACTATTAGAAGCTATGTTGCTCGGACTCTTCAATGTCGATGGGTGCATATTGGATCCTCCAAAAGTAGTGCATTCTTGGAGGATCCAACACGGGTGCGGCAACAATTTTGAAGAGTCCACGCAACATAAATAAGCAGTAATATGTCTGAGCAACATCCGTGTCGAAATCCTCCAAAAATGCACTACTTTTGGTGGATCCTACACACTAGGCGACATTTTGAAGAGTCCGAACAACATATTTTTTCTGCCCTTACCAAATTTCTAAGAAAAATACCCACATGATAAACGTATAGAAAGAGAAATGCAGATTCTTAGCATTAATTGAGGCAGATGTTTAGCTCAAAAAGACATAATGTCTATGCTCCAAGTCAAGCAAACGAAAATAGTCTGCCAAGGCGCAAAGAGCTTCTTCATCTAACTTCTTTCCCGGGAATGTTTTGCTAACTAAGGTAGGTGAAGAGCAACATTTTCGAAGAGTATAGGAGAACACAATTGGGGTTAGCAGACATAAACATGACCTGATTTTTGACATGACTCTATTGACTAACATTATTTCATCTTTATTTACTACTGGTGAATTTCCCCAGGAAAAAAGAGTTGCTTTATGTAAGATGAGTGTGTCGATGCTGTGGTCGAAGTTTCTAACATGTTGGTCCCATATAAAATGGAGTAAGAAAGCTAACATACTATCTGCATTTCACCTTAAAACTAGGCCAGATAATGGAAGCATTGGAAGGTAGGTTGACTTAAGCGGACAGCATCTGGAAGTTCCCTTTTTTGTAGCTGTCTCCAGTTATAAACCAAACACATCAGATTAGGAGTGATACAAAGTACATTGAGGATGCTAAGACTACACTAGCTAGTTTGGAATGCTAGGAGTACGTTAACTATGAATTTTCTTCACTATCAAAATAATGCATACGTAAGTCGCCATAAAGTTTGTTTACCAGAAAGTTTCTACATTATTTAGACCATACTTCTAGATCAAATGGACATCTTTATTGAAGCAGACTCAAAAATTATACACTGCAGATGACCAACAGAATGAGAATGCTGATCTACAACTGTGTCCCAATTAAAAGGTTCGCCCTGCTTTAGGCAGCAAGTGCCAAGTGGGGGCAATAATTGATAGTTTAGGCTCATATGTTGTTGTCTATTCACCCGAACTTAGTCTAACCATGAATTGTTCAAGAGAAGCTAACTTAAGAAATTTTTAGCTACAATAGAATGCTAACATAATTACCGTGCAAATATCAAGAAAACAAAGGATAACCAATTCCCTAGCAACCAAACCAAAGCTACAAAAACAACATACCTAGTATAGTCCCACGAGTGGGATCTGGGGAGGGTAGAGTATATGCAGACCTTGCCCCTACCTTGGCAAGTAGAGAGGTTGTCTCCAGTGGACCCTAAACCAAACTAAAGCTATGAGATTTCAATTCTATTGAGTCTACCCTAATCAAAGATTCAAGGACTTCTAATAGTTCTAGTTCGTTCTTCTTGTCCACTTGAAGCAAGCACAATTTTTGTAACACATATAAGCAGCTGATATGGATCATTATACCTTTTACTCTTTGTTCATATGCAGTTCGGTCTCGCATCATCAGGGCAGCTGCCTCCCCATTCAATGGGTCCGATGGGTTAGGATACAAGAGAAGTTGTGGGAGAAACACTTCAAACACGTTTGTCAAATCTGTGGAAATTGTTTCAAAACCAGCTATCATTACTAAAAAAGAAGTCGGCAGAAAAGCCATAGAAATTTCAAGAATCTAATCATTGCTCATATTCAATTACCAAACATGGGACTCCAAGTCTGGTTGATAACATCTAAACAAACTGATCCTGAGCTGAAAAATAATAATCCAGTGAAATTTCAGACTTCAGCTAAAACAAAACGAGAAGGATGAGATTATCTAAAGAAATTAAGCAGTTGAAAACTCACATCTCATCAACATTTGGATGGTACATTTTATTAATAAAACCAATTGATGGAGATTTATATGGGTAGGCATCTGGAAGTTCCACCTTTATTTTCCACACTCCACCGTGATAAGGACCTGCAAAAACAAGGCTAACTAAAAGCAGAAACTGAAAAAAGCAGCACTGCATCCCCAAAAGGCGGATGCAATGTATAATCAACGAGTTCAACTGAACCTAGCATCTTTTTCACGGATTACTAATGTATATGTGAAAACCACTAAATTTTCAAAAAATATTATAATCTAAAACCATAATGGCAAAAAGAACATGAAGGTTGAACTCATCAAGTCTAATCTTTTATCCACCTCTGCCTCTCCCTTCTTCATACATCCAATTGAAATCCCACTAAAAGGCAGATGTAACTTGAAGATTATTAGTGAATTACCAAACAGCAGATACACGAAAAAGGTACATATATAACTAAATATAATTCCATTATCCATTCAACATAAGGACCCAAGAAGCAAACTAGATTCATAATCACAAAGTGGGACTATAAAGTTATGCCAAATAAAAGGGTAACCCGGTGCACAAAGCATCCTACGTCAGAAAGGTTCAGGGAAGGCCGCACCCCAAGAAGCATAAGTAGATTCGTAACCACAAAGTGAAACTATAAAATTAACTATGCCAAATAAGGAGTACTTCTTAATTCAACCTCGCCCAACAACAACAACAAACCCAGTGAAATTTCACAAAGTGAGGTCTGGGGAGGGTACAGTGTACACGGGCCTTATCACTACCTCTTCGAGGTACAGAGGTTGTTTCTGAAAGACCCCTCAAGCAAGTCAATGAAGTAATTAAAATAAAAGCATGATAGCTAATAGCACAATAGTGCGACCATAACAACAACAACAAGGTGCGATCACCTAAACACAATAATCTACAGAAACCAAAAGACAAAGGCTACATGAATATGCTAATACTACGACCGACACGGAGCTCTAGACTTCCACCCAGCCATAGACATGAATAGGCTAATAATAAAACAACTCTCAACTACCTACTAACCCTCTACCTTTATCCGCAACCTTCATACCCTTCTATCTAAGGTCATATACTTTTTTTGGGTGTGGAGAAGGGGAAATGGGGGAGGGAATTACAATGTGGAAAATCAAACTCAGTAAGCTGAAAATGCATCATATGTTGCCTAATTACCTCTCCTCAATACTTCTTCGACCTACTTCTGCCTCTCCTCTACTGGGACATCCACACACCTCCTCCTAACGTGCCCAAACCATCTCAGTCTCTCTTCCCCGTCTTATCCACCACAGAGGTCAATCCCACTTTATCCTAAATATCCTCATTCCTAATCAATTCATCCTCACCCAAGTTACCTTCAATTTTTTATCTAATTTCCCATTGAAGAATTTCAATCAAAAACCAAAATAGACACCAAAAGAAAATGCCCCTTTGAAGATAGGTAGAAAAAACTCACAAAAAATATCAATAACTCAACAAAGACCCTCTTAAATATATGTCTTAAAAAGGTAAACATTTTAGTATATAGCCTAAAAAAGTATAGAGATTGAGATAATAATGTTAAGAGGAGATTTACTTTCAGCAGGTCCGTGGAAATGCACATAAAACTCTTGCATCCCATCATTGATCATTTCAACTTTGTAATCACTCATCATCCTAATTCAAGAAAACATAAATTGAAAAAATTTTAAAAAAAATAATAAACCCCAAAATTAATTTAGACCAAAAGATTATTGTTAAGGGATTTTACAGCTTCATCAAGTCCATCTCTCTTCTTTTGCTTGGGGAAGACATGATTTTTTTTCTGAATTTTGGCTCTTCTTTTTGGTGATTTTGGTGATTTTTGAAGATAGAAAAAGAATCAGTTGCTTGTACAACTCAGACAAGCAAAATAAATAGTCCAGACATGAGGGAGGAGAAGGGATAATATTTGTGATTTGGCATATTAAAATATTACCTTTTTTTTTGTCATTTATGTAATATAGTTGATGTAGTTTGACTTAACGTTAGAACGGAAAAAAATGGAGATTTTTAAAATTTATAATCTAAAATAAGTCATAGATATTTATGTAGCTATAAATTATTTCATAAAAAGTAAAATGAATATTTTAAATTAAACTATTACTAAATATAGAAATATATAATATTTTTTGAGATTAATTAAAAAGAAAAGTGAATCATATAAATTGGAGCATATGAAGTACGTTATATATTGCATTAAGGTTAATCCATTATAAGCTCCTAAAATTTGGTGAGATATTATTTCATTTAGACACTCGAGCGTAGAGGGCGTTTGAATTAACTATTTTAAGTAGCCTTTGACTTTTAAGCTTTTTGTAATGTTTGGAGAAGTTTAGAAAAGATAAAAAGTATTTTTAATAAAATAATTTAATTAGATATTTTTTATTTTAGTTTTGGAAAAAAATTTACACATATTTTCAGTAGTTAAGTTAAGTTAGCCACATAAATATGACATCTTTTTTAATTATATGCATCAACCTTTAAATAGAAAATGTTTGAGATTTGACGGCTTATTCAGGCTAATGCTAATTAAAAAGAAAGTAATTTAACAGAGATCTCATAGTGTTAAGAATTAATTACATCATATTTCTACTCTTTTCCAAATTACAAAAATCCCTTAAAATTTAAGAATTTTGGATACATCACTCAACGTCCTGATACATCGCATTTTGGTTTCGAATACATCGCTCAACATCTGGATACACTATATCCCGATTTCGAATACATCACTCAATGTCACGATACATCACATACGTCCCGATACATTGCATAAAGTGATATATCCGTCCGATAAATTGCGTAAAGTGGTGTATCCGAGAATAGGAGAGAGAGTAAAGATTTTTGTAATTTTTTCAAATTGAGAGAATTTTAGAGAGTATGATAAAATAAATTGTTTAGGTAATTTTTCCTAAAAATAAATGACATATTTTATGTGATTAGTTTAACTACATAATAGATAAATAAGAATACGAGTAAAATAAAAATTCAAAATTTAAACCAAAAAAAAATCTAATTAAAACACTTTATTAGGAAATAAAATGTTCAACTTGAGTGTTTGAGTGTTTAAATAAAATATCTTAACGGGTTGTTTATATATTACTCCAATTAATTATTTGCATTATAATATTTAGGTGGCTTCCATTTTCAATATTCTCATCTTTCTTCTTTCGACAAAATCCCCTTCCAATTTCTTTCCACTTTTTAATTCAAGCAATATTGTAATCACTAACTATTGTCTACAAATGACAATATGAAATGGGGTTACATCAATGCAAGTCCTGCCAAACAAAAGGTTAGGCAAAATCATTTCTTTGTGACCAACTTCTTTTATCATCAAATTAGATGTTCATTTATCAATTTCTTTTTTCTTAACTTTGAAAGTTATGTGGAGCGCTAATCATTTCATCCTATTGTCACCATCAACGGATTTGATACAGTGGATGAGGTTGTTCCTCCCTTAATTAGAAATTTTAAATTTGAATTTTGAATATGAAAAACTTCTTGATAAGAAGCACTACCCCCCCCCCCTCCCCCCACCCAAATGGGGCTCTATCTAAGGTGAATCTGAAATAATCGGGCTCCACAGCTAGCAATGAACATCGAATGAAAAATAAAAATTCATCCTCTTATCATATTAATTGAAAAACAATGTGAAACTTTAATTTTTTGAGCCATGTTTTGAAAAGGCGCAACATGAGGCAAGATGTTTTATTTAATAAGATATGAGGCATAAGTTTTAAGATGGGAGCTCATAAGTATTATAGATATTTAATTGTTGATATTTTATAAATTATTAAATAAATATATACAGAATAAAAGATATACATATTGAACTTCTAGAAAATTGAGTAATTTAGAAGGTAAAGTAAAGATGTATCACATCTATAGCATGACTATGATGACACATAGAGTATCGAAAAGTTGAAAAAAGTAAAGATTCATTACACCTATTAACATGACTTTGATGAAGCATAATGCACTTGAAAAAAAATGAAATAATTAAAGATGCATTACACCTATAACATGACGATGATTGAACACAATGTAATGCCTCGTAATGTCATATAACTAATCGGGACTTGCGCGCGCTTGAGTGTATTAGAGTGTTTAAAATATGTTAACGTGCATATAATATGATATGGGACTTAGCGAAAGCGATATGATAGCTTAAAATATCTAAAACAACTAAAATAAAATATCTCAAAATCAGAATAAGATTATTCATTACACAACCATCACATTGATTGAAATAAAATATTTTTGTATTTCGGTGTTATAGTTGTGGATTGCACAAGACCTAAAAAAAGTAAATAAATGGAATTGTCTATGGATGAAATATAATGAAAAAAAAAGGTTATTTTGTGGTTCCCTCCTAAATGAGGCAGGTAAAGGAGTAACACTAGTCAGATATTCAGATTTGGTTTGACACTATGATTGTATGATGTACAGTCCTTGACCTAAAAAAAATACAAAATTCAAACGACACATCAGGAAAAGCAAAAAAATATTATTTCTTCAATATTTTTGAAGAGCTTATAAATAGAATGGTGACTCATGGGATTTAATTCTCATCTACATTCATAGTATTCATAGTACGAATTCAAACTTTTGTCATATGAACTTTGTAAGAACTTTGCACATGAAAACACGAAGTTGAATAAGCTGGTTGTTCATAATAAAGAATTGAGGTCTCCCACTTAATTGCATTCCATCAAATCATAATTCTATTATAAAACAAGATGGAAAATCTTTATACACAAAAATGTATCAAATACACAATTTGTTTACCGTGAGTTTTAACACTCGATTATGGCCTAGTTAGTCAAATGGATCACATGATGTTGTTGGTCCATTAGTTAGTTGCGACTCATTTCATTAGTTAGTTACTTGGTGATGAGCTAACACAGTTTGTTAGAAGTCCGTTAGAAGATATTTTATAGATTGGGGCTACAAGACTCAACACTATATTCTCTTTTAGAATTGAATGTACAAAATATTATGATCAATAAAGTTTTCTTTCTCTATTTTCTCTTAGCTTGAGTTCATCAATGGGGTTATGAGTTTGTGATCTCATATTTTGTTATGGTATCAGAGCAAACAACAGTCGATGTTGATTGTGTAGAGAAAAATTGCAGATGAGTTTAGATCTAATTTTCTGATTAATTATTTTTATTACATGAAGTTACAACAACGAGAACTCTCAAAATTGATCAGAATGATCCTCTGTATTGGTCAATCAGATGCTTTAGGAGTTGTATTTATTCTCATAAAATTGACTAGTTTAGAGAACTATGAAATTTGGAACATGTCGATGAAAATCACACTTTTGGGAAAAAGGAAGTCTGATTTTGTAACAAGTGTGTGCACGAGAAAACTATACATGAGAGAACTTCATGAGTAATGGGAGACTTGCAATGTAGTTGTTTTAGGTTTTCTAATTTGAGGGGACTCATCTTTTTAAAGCAATAATAGGTTATAAGTATTTTTTTTTTAAAAAAAATTATTAATATTTGTAGAAAATACAAAATTTTCATATAGGAGGAAAAAATTATTAGAAGATCGACAAATATAGAATACCATGTCTCAGATTAGATTAATGAATTGAATTATAAAACTTCGTAAAAAAAATTAAAATTTTCATTCGAATTTGAATTTAAGCTACAAATATATTTGAGTCGCCCTTATATTTATGTCTCAAGAAATATGTTAAGATATATTTGAGCCGCCCTTAGAAATAATAGTTCTATGACTACCATATATTGTAAGTGAATAATTGAATTCGTTATGGCCATAACTTTATACTACTAAGTATATATTAATTGATAAATTCAAATTCAAAGTAACATGCATGTTTTTAATTATAAGCTCATAAAAATACTTATCCATCCACAATACGAGTCAAGCCATACACTAATTTGTAATATTTTACAATTAGTTATCAAATTATCATCAAAATATCCTTCAATATTTATATTTATATTTTATATTATATAGAAGAATCCATTAACCAAAAAAAATCAACTTAAAATAATTATACATCATGTAGATGTTAGAGGGTTGAATTTCTAGAAAATTGGCCAAACAATACAAATTCTACTAGCTAATTTACGGGCAAATTACTCTTTTTCATGCGAGTTTCTAATATTATAAATCTTACCACAATTCAGACTTAGATACATGCATCTGGCACATTAAAATACAAGTTTCTTGAATACATATGGTCAAAATTAGATACGTCATTTATTCTAGATACAATGTATCTGGATTCATATGTATTTAACTCTGTCACTCACCTCGATCTATCAAATGTGTGAGTCTCCGACTTAAACTATATCATTAATTGTTTATCAAAATATATTGCGATGTTGACTAAATCAAGTGTTTAAATATAATCATTTTTAGGTGTGTGACAACACCATTTACCTATGAATACATCCTTTTTCTTTTGTTCCTTATGTTCTTCATTGAATTACCAGAAAGAACACTAGTGGAGATAATTGACATCTTAAATATTAACCCAAATTCAGTGGAGAATCATGATTGAGATCCAATTTTATTTTTTACATTGACCTATAACTTTTATTCAGAAATATTAACCTTTATAACTTCAACCTAATAATTTATTTAAGTTTTGTCATATTAAAATTATCTATTCACGAGGAATGCTACTTAGCACAATTTATTTATTTTTTTAAAAAGAGTGTAGACGTATGCACTATAAGATATTTGTTAATGTGTGTTGATAAATAATTGACAATAGTTAAGGTATGAAATTCTTACGCACTTCATAGTTAATTTAAGTATGAAACTTACAAAAACGTAATATTTTAGATTATTTTTTTTCACTTTACACTTTGAAGATTGAAAAAAATATTTTCTAAATTTTTCATGTCTGATAGATCAAATTAATTTGAAAAATATTTTCTTTTGAAAAATATTACCTTAGAAAATGAGAAAAATAATTTCTCTAATAAAAATATAAAAAAAAACAATTTTCATAAATAACTGTCAAATTCATTAGCTCCGTCTCACCAATATTCTCATCCCCGCCCTTTAACCATCTCACTCCACCACCCCCAAACCCCACTTGCCAACATCAAAGGGCACAAGAAAATTAAGAAGTGACTGATTTGGTGTAGTGTGCCACTTTCGGTTTGATTGATGTCACATGAGGATTTTTTTAGTTGTTTTTAGCTTGATATAAAATTTTAAAAATTAAAAATAAAAATAAAAATAATGATTTAAAATTAAAGATATGTTAAATGTATCAGAATATCTTTTAATCTAATGGTATTAAACATATCATGTAAAAAAAAAATTAAAACTAAAAGTTGCTGAAAAATAAATTTTTTTAATGGACTAAGAAGGAAAGTAGATTAAACAAATTGAAACAAAGAGAGTATCAAAATAGATCTTCTTCGTGAATATCCGCTATTTGAATACGAAACATCATAACAACGAATAGGAATGAAATGACTATAGCTTCTACCAGTGGCGGAGCTAGAATTTTTAATAGGGGTTCAAATTTTGAAGAACTAAACACACGAACTAATCGAAGGGGGTTCAACATTTACTATATATACATAAAAAATAATTTTAACCATATATAAATAGTAATATTTTAGGGTTGGCTCCGCCCCTGACTCCTACATAAACTACTACAAAAATCATAGCGAAAAGGTCAAGATCTAACAAAAAAAAGTAAATCTAAAATATTGTAAAAAAATCTAATGAGCAACAAAATAAAATGTGTATTGAATTTTCAGCACATACGACCATCAAATCAGAAATCACAATAGGACTCGACAAAACAGAAAGTATCATACATATCAATTGACCCACCCCAATCAGGATCTTGTCGTAATTAAACGCACCTTGGTTCATATTCATTGAATATATATATTGCATTATTACTTTTCAATATCTTTCAAGTTTGGCACTTGATAGGCCTAGCTTATTACCAATTACACATTTATTTCGATTAATACAACACTAAAAGCATTAAATAAGTGGGTTCAAAATTTTTAAGATCGAATTATTATTAGGGAAAACTACATAAATGGGCCATAAAATCTAAAATAATTACAAGTTCATACCCAAATTCAAAGTAATTCCTGAAATACTCATTCTCTCATAAATAATTACAGTCCATACCCCCTTTAAGTGATACTAAATCGGTATCATATACTGTATTGGTATCATTAAAGTTGATGATTTCGCTTAACTAATACTAAATCAGTATATACATACTGTATTGGTATCATTAAGGTTTCTTGTTCATAAATTACTTATTAGTCAATGATACTATAAGAGTATATATGTATATTGTTGTGGTATCATTAAGATTTCTTGTTCACAAATTACTCATTAGTCAATGATACTATAAGAGTATATATATATCATTAAGGTTTCTTGTTCAAAAATTACTCATTAGTCAATGATACTTTAAGAGTATATATATACTCTTATAGTATCATTGACTAATGAGTAATTTCTTAACAGCAAACCTTAATGATACCAATACAGTATATATATACTGATTTAGTATCAATTCAATGAAATTATCAGTCTTAATGATACCAATACAGTATATATGATACTGATTTAGTATCAGTTAAGCAAAATTAGTAAATGAGGTATATAGTGTAATTATTTAGTGGGGTATGACTATAAAGGGGTATATATTTGTAATTATTTTGCTTTTATGGGGTATTTGCTTATTTTCCCCTTATTATTAATCTTTAGCATCAAATTTAAGATTAACATAAATGAAACTACTTGAGTCATTCTAAAAACTACTCAAAAAGAAAAAAATTAACACTACTAGATAGAATAAGTTCTCTTAGAAGCACTTCCTCCATCTCTTAGGACCCTAGTTAAGTTGTGTCGCTGGAATTTCGATCATAATTTAGGGGATATCTACGCATAATTCCTTCGCTTTTATTTGTTCATATTTGATCGATACACCTTTTAAAAAGCAAAAAAAGCAAAATGATTAGTTTATTATATCACTCTTAATAATTATAGTCATATGAATATTATTTAATAATAAGGATAAAATAAGCATACAATAATAAATAATTTCTTATTTTTAAAATTAAATAAGTAAAAGTAAATATCTATTTTTAATATAGTAAACAAGTAAAAATGGATAGAAAATAATAATTAAAAATAATATACTAAAAAAATATTTATTATTACTCCCTCTGTCCCTAATTATTTGTTCACTTTTGGAATGACACACCTATTAAGAAAACAATAATTGACATGGTGAGTTTACCATTTTACTCCTATTAATTATGAAGTAAATAAATTAAAAATTTAAGATTTTTAAAAAGTTCTACATTTTTCAAAGTAATAAATTGAGAGTATAATAGATAAATTTGTTTTGTCCTTTCTTAATTTGTCAAGATGGATAAGTAATTAGGTATATCTAAAAAATAAAAAGTGGACAAGTAATATGGAGTATTTGTTTAAGAGTAAGTCAAGTCAAATGAGAAAGTATGTATATGATTTCTTTTTGTTAATTGTGCCAATAAATAATAATCATACTGGCTAGAGAATTATCAATTGGTCATAGAGTTGCACCCTCAACATTTATGTCATTAATTATGTTTGAACCACCTTTTGGCACATGGCTTGCAAGTGGATTTCAATTTTGTATTATATTATATATCTAAAAGTGGATAAAATTTCTATGCATTTCTTCATTGAGGATAACAAAATAGGGATGAAGAATCTTCCAAATAGGATAAGTTGTGATATATTGATATTTTTGCTTGGCACAAAAAGCTCCAAATCAATAGAGTATTTAACAAACATGGAAGATAGAGTCTTCACAATTTTAAAAAAAATAAAAAATAGCTTTGCTGGCATGATCTAACCAACCACCACTTTTAACAATCATTTTTTTTGTTGTTTTCTAGTGAAGGGGAATCTTGTAGTTGGCATTGTGTGACTAGAAGGTTCTTGAAGTTATGGAAACAGTCTCTTATAGTAATATACGATAAGATTATGTATAATAGATTCAATATGATTTAACTCTTCCGCAAACTCCATACATAGGGAAGCTTAATGCACTAGTTTTCCCTATACTTGCATATAAAATAAATTCATTGATTTGTCAACAACAACAATATACCCAATGTATCTCACACATAGAGTTTGGAGATAGTGGTGTGTACATAACCTTACGCCTGCCGATCTTCGGGTCAAATAAAGCATATCAAAATAAACAATGGAAAGGAAATACAACAATGAAGCAAGTCATGCCGACAAGAATGTAGACGAGAGCAATTCATTGATTTATCAACAACAATATACCCAGTGTATCCCATAAGTGGGGTTTAGAGAGGGTGGTGTGCATGTAACCTTACTCATGCAATGTGAAGGTAGAAACATTGTTTCCGATAGATCCTTCGCTCAAATAAAACATATCAAATCAAGCATAAAAAAGAAATACAACAATGAAGCAAGTCATACTGACAATAATGTAGATGAAAGCAATTCATTGATTTATCAGTTATACCAAATACAAAGACTATGGAAAAACACAATGGTTTTAGAGATCCATTTGAGCAAATCATAATATTAGTAACATTCTTAATCACAGTGTTTTGAACAATGACAAACTACGGAAAGTAAACTGTGTATACTGAAAAAGGTAAGAAGAAAGGACCTTCTTGTAACCAAAAAATCCACCAACTCAAAATAAAAAAATTTCAGATGGTATCATGTATCTTCCCTTTAAAAATATTTGCCAATATAAATCTTGATGAGCAAAAGCACAATAAAAAACCTGCAATGTACATTTCTGAACGACGTCGTGGTATATAAACACTCACTTACTATCTTGGATCCGGATGTGCTTTCCTCGGGGAACAAAAGATGGAGAATTCAGCATCTCTTCCGAAACAATTAGTTCTAGGTCCGTACTGTTGTTCATCATCATCACTGTCGATATTACTTGCAGCAGTCCGATTCTGGTGACCTCTACACCGTAAAAGGAAGACATTGAAGTGGTAGCTGACCAAAGATTCCCTGCTTTTGTTAGGAAAGAACTTGAATATTTCATTCCAAAAGCTCTTGTCTGTCGACAAAGGATTCATTTTTACTATATCCTGGAATTTTTGTTCTTCTTGTTTTGTCCAAGAAAGTGCAACTTCTTCGCCCATCAAGTCAAATTTCCACCGATAAAAGGCTGATCCCAACTCAAGTGTAACCTTCCTTCGTTTCTCAGCGAGATGAAACTTGATGCATTCATAAGAAGCAGGGTATTGGCAGCCACATGTATCTTGCCTTCCTTTTCCAATAGGATCTCTTTCAATTAACATTCTTTTTTGTTCTTGTTTGTCTAGAGGCCATATTTGGGTACCCAACCATTTCGAGTCACTTTCACATTTCTCATGTCTCCATTCAGGAATATCTGCTTGAAACTGTGGCCCAACTGGTATTCGCTTTTGATGCTGGTTCCACAAAAGGCCAAGTCCTGACTCTTCCGATGAATCAGCAGGTCCATCAATTGGATCCTCATCACTTGGAGAGCTTGAGGACGACACTGCTGAAAAATGTGTCTTCTTCAATGGATTTTTAGCGAGTATGACCCGCCTGCTGCATCTCACTCTCTCAAGAGAAGCATTATCGTCATACATAGATGGATGCATCTTCTGTTTTATCTACAAGGCAAAGAAAAATTCTGATATAACCGAAGCTTCGATAAGAGTAAATTCCTGATTCTTTATAAAGCTTGAATATCAGCGCAAATGATTCTATCTATTATATATATGAATGCAAGCGTGACAGAAAAGTTAAGGGATCAAATGAGACGACTCTCTGAACTTCAACTCTGTCACTATGTGAAGTTTCACTTGAAAAGGTGATACAAATACTCTTGCCAAGGGGAAATGCCTTCTATGTATAGGGTCACAAAAGAAACATGAAACTCGAGATATATTGTATTCTTTCATAAGCTGGACCTGCGAAATGCATTTGTAACAACTCCAGAGCACGCTACACAAAATCAGTATTTTTGGTAAAATTGTTTCAATAACTTACGATGAATACACTTTAAAGTTGCCCAGCAAAAGTTTTAAGAGAATCAATGAGATTATAAAAGAGGCTATGCCTGCTCCAAAATGATGAAATGAGCAAACACATAATCAAGATGAGCAACTTAACCAGGAAATACAAGGCATGCAAGTGCTGAACCTGGCCTACTGTATATGGTTATCAAAAATCACAATCTTTGTCTGGTCATTCCAAATAGTACTGAGTGAACTATTTGGAAATTCCGCCATCCAGATTAATTCTCCAATTTTACATGTGATTTATCAACATAATGGAATGGAAAGTTGAAAAATTAGAATAGATACAAATTTTTGGCATTTAAGCATCTGCAGTTTGCTCGTAAATCATACCATACCAAATTATGGAACTTGCTATTGTTTCACAATTATCATCATAAATTAGAAGGAAAAATAAAAACCAAATAAATGGCTGCATTTATGACTATATCATGGTTCATGGCCACTGGCCACATATCTCGATATGCACTAAGAAATTAAATGGTAAGAAGGTGGAACCAAATTTTTCTCTATAACTGAGGTTCAACTGATATCTTTCAGAGAGAATGGGCAATTTATTTACAACTATAAGTAATCAAACCACATTAAGCACATTAAAAGAAGAGAATCAAGAACCAGTAAATTTATCAGGATCCATCCAATACATACTAAAATGAAGATCCATAAAACATGAATTAACTTATTCAACCATATCACAACATCAACTTCGTTAGGTGGATAACTTCATTCTCATCTCCACTAACATTTCATGGTTTCAACAAGGAGACGATTGCACAATATCTAATTTCGGTGAACACTTTTGCTTACCTTATTCTTTTCTAGTTTACACTATCATATAAAATACGACTCATTCCAAAAAGAATTCAACTTTTATCTTACCTAGTACTGTTTTAGATCACTTATTTTGCCTTAAAGGCCCTTTACAGTTTCCAACTAATACTAATAACAAGCTCCACTCCACATCTCAAAATAAAATAGGCTACATGGTGCATTTAAGCTTTAAACTAATTAATGAAGCGTCGTACGTAGGCTACACTGAATCTTTCTTTTTTCTTTTCTCAAACTCTAAATCAGTTACCTGACTCTTAAGAGAGAATTGTATCACATAAAATGGACTGATTGAATATACAAATTTTGTGAATTCAAAGTTATTAAATAATTGAGAGAGTGAGTACATGTCAACCTATTCCCTAGCTCCTTGAATCACATACTCCAAATATGTCACAAGAAAATAGAATAAAACAACTTTTTTAATCTATCAACCATTAGTTTCTAGCAAATAGTAACAAGCTCCACTCTACATCTCAAAATCGGCTCCAACTTCTTCTTTTTTCATTTCAAACTTGTTGCTTATGTTACTCAAATCAACATAGATTCCGGGAATGTGGAGAAAACCAGCAAATTTGATAAGATGTTTGGTACCTACTATCTCTCACTAGCACAAGTACAGAGTAACTTTGGCCGTCAACGCTTAGGCAAACAAGGAGAATCACCTAATTATTTTTTTGCATACACTGGAATCTGAAACTAATACTTCATACCCCCACTTCATTGACCACTAGGTCACATCCTTGGGTGCTTGATTGAGCTGCTTTGTTCCAGATTGGTTATTTGGTTTGGCCGGCTTACATTTATCATTCTACTGAATTCACCACAAACAACTTGCAGTAACTAACACAACATAAATCAGCAAGGAAACTGAAAGAAGCTTGAAAATGCTTAGATTGGCTTGGCCAGCTGGAAAGGGATAAAGTAATACCAACTAGAAAAGAGATAAACCTTAAATTAGCTGAATTGCCTTAATTAAAAGAGCAAAGAGAAAACACTAGCAGTTCATCTCTTATGTAGATCAATTCTTGGATAATAACTCTCTTTATAAGCCCATCCACATCTATATCAATGTTTTAAAAGGTAAAATTGGGACTCACCTTGGCAAAGAAATCGTTAACACCAAGAAACGACCATGGGAGTTAAAGTTTCATGAGACCAATACCTCAATATGTGGGACGTCTTCTGATGCAGGATCTATACCTTCTACTATCCACCATGCACACCCCAAGAAAGTCACGTACATGCTTTATGACTTACATAGTTCGCTTATTACACCTTTGAAAACTTTTATTTTATTTATTCTTTTAAACATTTGACTATAGATTATATATATACGGTGTTCTATAACTAAGAATTTGGATATTTTGAATATTATTTTGCCTAGATAGCAAATCAATTTTTTTAATAACCGTGGTGTTCGATCCAGCTTGCACGCACCTCGACAAATTCCAGAGTGGACTACTACCTCCCACCAACAAAGGAACCAGGTAACTCTATCACTGATGGAAGAAATCACCTTGTGTTTTTGTCTTTGCTGGGAATCGAACCCGAGACCTCATGGTTCTCATCGTACTTCATTGACCACCACGCACCCTTGGGTGCAAATACCAAATCGATTTTTGAAAACATAAAACTTTTAAATTTAATATGATCTTTTACTGTATTTTCTACAGTTCTTTATATTTTAGTCTGGTTTTCAAATTTTAAAAGACTATGAAAACAACAAATTTGTGATGCTAACAGCCTGCCCCATGATAAGTAAAACATCTCATCCTGTGGCATCTTCTTTATATCACTTGCCTAAACTGCTTTCCATTGATCGGATACGGAGTTTGATTAACATTTTATCAGCGCCTAGATGATCCAGACATTGGCGACTGCTGTAATGTTAACCTATCTTATTTTTGTCATTCACCCTTTCAGGATTATTAACATTTGATCATTTTTCGCTTATAAGAAGAGCAGGATCCAAGGACTGCTCTTCTCTGTTATCTTCAATTTGGCACTTCCAACATGTTTTTTTCATGGAAAAATTAAACTCTAAAAACCATCAAAAATTAGAAAGTAGTTTAATACAGCCTTCTGATATTTGAAAGCAAATGCTACGGCAATGAGAAAGAATTGACAAGTACAAATGGAGATATGTTATAATGATGCGTCAACGATTAAATATTCAAAACCCAAAAGTAAGGGGGAAAGTAAAGTACCTGCCATATCGAGCTTTGAGCACTTGTATCTGCACTTTTTTTCAAAAGCATTTCATCTCGCAGCAGCAGAACCTGCTTCCAGTGTACATCATTCCCATAAAACTTCCACTTAGACCTTTCTGGCAAAGACTCAATAGCAGGATCACAAGGATCTCTCGCAACATTAGTAACCCACCTCAGCAAGTCCGTGTAAGACTCTCGTTTCCTCTTCCTATTGTTCTCATCTTCCCTAACAACACTCGACTTCATTAGCCCAATATCCACTGTACCACAGTCATCACTTTGCGCACCACTGATAAACTCAAAACGCTTGTCATCGTGACCAACATTGCTCGTGTCATCAACATCCTTAACAGTACATTCATTGAGGTCCATGCTTATCTTTCCATCAAACTTCACAGACTGTCTATTACTGAAAACAAAATTATCAGCCTCGATACCATTAAACAACCGTTCATCAGCTGCAGTATCAAACTCACTTTTCTTCAAATCAACATTTGCATAGTCCTCATCTTCGTTCTTTTCATCTGAAATTTTCATTAAAATCTCCCTCAAATCCATCTCAACCTCCATATGAACCCCACCCAAAAGCCAATCACACTTTCTCACCTTCACTCTAACTACAGTTCACTCGTTCTGATCAATCAAAGACGATTGCCACCACTCATTATATTCGTTGAATCATACACTTCTTGCATTCTTTCCATCATCGAAACCCGAACATCCCTCGTAACAATGTATCTAAATATACTCAATGTAACCCAATTCCCACTTTTAGAAACCCTCTTAACACACTTTTCTCCCTCACAATCAAGTAAATTCTATTAACAATTTCAAGTTACAATTCTTTTTATCAATCTTCAAAACATCTTTCAACCCACACAGAGGATTAAAGCAATGCTCATTGTTCCATACTTTTTCGGGTTTTCTCAAGATTTTCAGACCCAACCCATCAATTTTCTCCAACAATCCTGCCATTGACATGGAAATTCAAAACCTATACACAAACACAGAAAAAAAAAACATACAAGCACACACAAAAAAGATTGTAACTTTTCACATAGTATATGAAAAGGGTTTCTCTATAAAATCAAATTTCAAATCATTTATTTAGATGTTGTAACACTCCATAAATGTGATATTACTAGTGGGTTTGCAAAATTTTAATCTTGTTATTGAGTTTGAAATTGATAATCCGTACATATTCAATAAATAAACTTGTAGCCTTTACCTAGGGTTCGAATTAAAATTATTGAATTCGATCAAATCATAGCCCAACACTCTCCTTCCGCCCGAAGATTATTGGGGGACAACATAATATTTGGTACTAAAAGAAAAAATTTGGACCCCAAATAATTAAAGACCTAATAGGTCAAAGGGTGTTACAATTTTTTGAACAGAAAGAGTTTTATTAATAGATAATGAAATTGGGAACAGAGAAAAAGATTTACCAGTAAAAATACCTTATTGGAAGGACAGGTATAAGTTGTCAATTCTTGACCTTCTTTTAGGTTTTCTAAACCCTTTTTATTATTCAATAGAAAAAATTTGTTGTTTTGATTTATGAGAGAAAAAAAGGGTTGTGGGAGATCTAAGATTTGCAATAAAAAGGAAGTAGTGGAATGAGTTGTATGGAGACCAAAAAAATAAAAGTATTTGTTTAATTTATAATTGGAATTATGGGCTAACTATAGTTTAAAAATGGAAAGTTGGGTTAAGGAGATTTGGACTATGGTTGGGTGAAAGGGTAATTTGGTCAATTTTAAGATTAATATAGTTGAATCTCTTGAATTAATAAATATCAAATATAAGTAAAACGATCACAAAATATTAGAGATTTTTTTTTTGTTTAAATTCTTTTTATAAAAACTTTTTTGTTAGATGAAACATGCTTTAAAAATTAATAGTGGTGATGATTTTAAGGTGGTGGTTATTGTGTTGATGATTTTAACGTGGTCATTGGTGGTTGGTGTGGTGGTTATGCGATAATGTCTGATGTAGCTTGTAGGGATGACAATGAAGCGGTGCGGGGTGGGGGAGGCGAGGGCGGGTTTAGCTTAATTCGCAAAAATTTTAATCCGCCCCGCCCCGCATAACAACTTTTTTTCATTTTCAATCCGCTCCACATGAACCCACCCCGCATAATTTTTTTAATATTTTCTTTTTCTAGTTAAGTTTGATACTAAAAATAAAATTCATAAAAATAAATTCATTTTTCATTAAGTTTTATTAATTTAATAGAAAATGACTTAAAAATTATTTTTTAGAGGTCAATTGAAAACATGTAACAAAATGATTTTTTTTAATTGAATCATTTTCATTTACTATCTTGAATATTTTAGTATCTTTACACAAATTATCTTTAAAAATAATGTCTTATCACTCTTATAACATGTAAAAAGTTAAAAGTTAAATTTGAACTCATATAAAATCACATAGACCCGTAACCCGCCCACCCAACATTAGTTTTAAAAAATCCACTTCAATCCGTCCCACACCTCCCCCCCCCTTCCTGCATAACCTTAAACATATCCCCCCGCATAGCCTTAAACCCACCCTGCGCCGCCCCATTGTCATCCCTACCGTCATAGTTGAGCATTGGTGTCGGACGAAGGAGGTGGTTGATGATGATGAATGTTGGTCAAGTAGTTGTTGGTGTAGGTGATTTTATGGTGAATTTAGCACTAGTAATGGTTGTACAACAAATATGGTCTATATATATATATAAAGGGATGATGGGTAGTGTAGGTAGTTAATGGTTGTGGTTGACAAGATAGATGTGTGGTGGAGGGTAGTAATGGTGAACCTACTATAGTTAGATAAATGTGTTGGAAATTGTTGGTGGAGACGACGGGTACTATCGATTTCTCACAACTTGAATTTTATTATATCAAAGTAAGGACCCGCTTCGGTCTTACAATCTTGATCACACTTGTTGCTTGCTTCAACAACACTCTTTACTTGAGCACACACTTGTTTGCTCTCTTGCTTTCTTTCTTACTTGATTTCTTTCTTGGTTGTTTTTTTCTTGGTTGCTTACAACTTAAATGGACCACCTCTATTTATAGGAGGTGATGGAAGAATCTAGAGAGATACATACTACTATATTCTAAAATATTCCTAGCTATCTTTTTCTAGAATATTTCTAGACTATTCTCTCTAGAAAACTCATTTTAGAGATCTTCCTTCAATTCTCAACTACTCTGGAATATTCTAGATTTTTCTTGATTTATCTTAAGTAAATAATTAAGTTGGTGATGAATTCTTAACACTCCCCCTCAACACCAACTTAATTTTTTCTTTGCGTCTGTTGTGAGCGAATCCTGAAATTTGCAAGCATCGTGACATCCATGCCCTTTGAGGATCTCCACCTTCGTCGGATTATTCCGATTCCTACTCTTTGAAGCTTCTTCAAAGGTATTAGCCTTTTTTATGTTAACCACCTCGGTTAATGCTGCATCTATGTACTTGGTGTTTGGACGCTTCAGTCATATAGACCTCCTCAGTTGCGATTGTGACTCTTTTTTAACTTCTTATTGCAACTCATCTGGTGTTTCACAAGCTCCAGTTTTCCATAAGCTTTTCTTTTCCTTTTGTGGAGGTACCTCCTGGTTAGATTTGATCTTGTTCCCTTGTTCTACTTCATTGAGCTTATCTTGCAGCTTTTGCTTAAGAGTTATTGAGTCTTGCAGGGAGACTTCTTTGGACCACCAAGATGACGCTTTGTCAAATACCACATTTCTTGACACATATGTCCGATTTGTGGTAGGGTCACAACACTTCCATCATTTTCTTTGTTCGTCGTATCCAACAAAGACGCAACAAACAACTTTCTTATCAAACTTGTTGCGGAGATGATCTGGCACGAACACATAGCACACACAACCAAAAACTCAAAAGTGGATTACGGTAGGAATCATCTTTTTAAGTTTCTCAAATGGTGAGATGAATCTCAATCTTGCCTGCGGCAGCCTGTTAGTGATGTGGACAACAATCTTCATGCATTCTGCCCAAAACCTTGCTGGTACATTCATACTATGTAGCATACTTCTGCATATCTCTGCCAAATGTCTATTTTTTCTTTCAGCCACTCCATTTTGTTGTGGCGTATTTGGGCAAGTTAACTGTCATCTTATCATCTTCTCTTTAAGATAATCATCAAACTCTCGTGACATGTATTCTCCCCCATTGTCCGTACAGAGACATTTGATTTTTCATCCAATAGCATTCTCCAAAGTATATTGGAACTCTTTAAACTTCTCAAATACTTCAGATTTCTCTTTTATGAAGTAAATCCATACGTACCTTGAGAAGTCATCACTGAATGTTATTATGTAATGGTAACCGCTGATGGAGGACTGCTTCACTGGTCAAACACGTTTGAGTGTACTAGCTCCAATGGCTCCTTCACTTGATACTTCGATTCTCCATAGGGAAGTTAATGTGATTTCCCATATTGACATCCATCACATATAATGTCTCATCTAGTCTCAAGCTTGGAAAGATCTTTTAATTTTGACTGTTGCATCATGATTTTTAGTTTGTTGTAGCTCACGTGCACAAGACGTGCGTGCCATAGATCAAATGTTTCATTACTTTGAGTTTTCTCAACATAAGTTGTTTCAGCTGATATGACGTAGATTGATTTTAATCTTCTCCCTTCCATGATTGGTGCGCTTGTAACTTTTAAGTTTCGATATACTTTTATGTCATTTGGCCTAAACATGACATAGTTACCAGAATCTGTTAGTTGTGATACAAATAAAAAGTTCTTCTTCATACCTGGAATATGATAGACATTTTGAAGTTCCACTTGTCTTGAGTTGTGATGAGGCACGAACACTGTCTTGCCAATATGATTTATTGACATTTTTGAATTATTTACAGTCACCACTACTCGACCGCCTTTATATTCACTCATGTTAATGAGTTTTTTCTCATCACTAGTCATGTGATTGGAACATCCCGAATCAACGATCCAACATGTTCATAATCGACCAATTTCTCACTTACAGTTGCAAGTGCTATCTCCTCTTTTTTGTTAGAGTGACAGGTGACAGGCTCCTCTTGTTGATTAGTTTCTTCAACTGTATAAGAGGTCTCAAAATTTCAAATTTCTTCTTCATTTTTCTGGTTTTGGGAAGAAGTAGCTACATTACCTTGAGCTTTCTTGTACCAGCAATTTGTGGCGTAGTGTCCTTTCTTTCCACAATTGTAGCACTTCTCCATTGGCCGGTTGTTAAAGCCTTTCGCATGCTTGTTTTGTCGTTGACTTCTTTGATGTTGATTCTTTTGGTCTCCCCTTGGCTGTGAGCTTTTCTCCGCTTCTCTTTTTTGATAATCTTGTCTTTTGGTGAAAAGCGCCTTATCTTCGTCTTTTATAGTGAGACTTGATAATGGCTTCTCCAAATCTTCTTCATTTGCCAACAAATTTTCTAACTCAGATAAAGTTGGTTTTGTGGCTCATCCCCGTGTGGCTGTAATTATGCCTTTGTACTCTGGTCTTAGACCATGAGCAATAATTCTCCTCATTCTTGTCTCCGTGATAGCATTCTCAGGATCTAATTTTGATATTTCATCACATAATGATTTACTTTTGAGAAGTATTGATTGATCGTCATATTCCGTTGAGAGATCGATAAAAGCTCATTTTCAAGCCTTTGTAATCTTGCATCATTTTTCTTTGTAAAAATCGTTGCCAAGGAGTCCCAAGCTTGTTTGGGTGTCTTGGCATTCTTAGTCCGTTGTAGGAACTCATCCTCAATGGTTACAGTGAGAGCATACATGGCCTTTCCAGCTTTGACCTTCCACTTTTTTGCTGCTTCAACATCTGTTGGTAGTGTGGTGTCTGATCCACCAATGATATCCCATAATTCTTGGATGAGAAATTAATATTGCATTCTCGTGCTTCATGATCCATAGTTGCTTGCGTTGAGCTTCTCAACGCTATTAAGAGTGCTTACAAAATCTGTCATTGATAAGTGCCTCGTGACTTGTAGCCTCCGATAATAGCTTGTAAGATCTTCTTTGAGTTACTACCTCGCTCTTATCCACCAGGCTCTGATACCATTTATTGGAAATTGTTGGTGGAGACAACGGGCACTATCGATTTCTCACAACTTGAATTTTATTGTATCAAAGTAAGGACCCGCTTCGGTCTTACAATCTTGATCACACTTGTTGCTTGCTTCAACAACACTCTTTACTTGAGCACACACTTGTTTGCTCTCTTGCTTTCTTTCTTACTTGATTTCTTTCTTGGTTGTTTCGTGCTTGGTTGCTTACAACTCAAATGGACTACCTCTATTTATAGGAGGTGATGGAAGAATCTAGAGAGATACATGCTACTCTATTCTAGAATATTCCTAGCTATCTTTTTCTAGAATTACCTTTTCTAGAATATTTCTAGACTATTCTCTCTAGAATACTCATTCTAGAGATATTCCTTCAATTCTCAACAACTCCGGAATATTCTAGCTTTTTCTTGATTTATCTTAAGTAAATAATTAAGTTGGTGATGAATTCTTAACAAAATGTCACCTAGCCCGGCAAAGGGTGACAATGGAAGATTTGTATGAATACCTGCTAAACACATACAATATTAACTTATAATAATGTTGTAAACTCATAAGTAGCAGAACAAATGACACAATTTAGTACACAATCTATATAATGTACATTTTATACATCAGATTGTGTCATTTGTTCTACTACTTATGAATTTACAACATTACCATGAGTTAATATTGTATGTGTTTACTGGCATAGTTGTCCCCTGAAAATAGGACGTCAGTACATATAAATTATGTATTGATAAATAAAGTAAACAGAATAACACGTAGACATATAGAAACTCTCAAATGAATTAAATATAAAAAATGACCTAACATGTGCATATAAACATCTTTACATAAACATCATGAGAAATCTTTATATGCTCATGAAATTTTAAAATGTTTATATGCTCATGATTGCTTATAATGCAAAAGAGATTTTAACTTTACATACCTTACTTTTAGTCTTATTTTCTTATATCATGTCGTTGACGTCCTTCAATGTCAACTTTATCAATATATATCACGATATCATATAGGGACACTATAAGCAACTAATCAAGAAGCACGATAGTGGTGGGAACACAATAATAGCTTACGAGTGATAAGCTTAATTAATACAACAAATAAATGGTGTATCATCGTATCCACAATTGTAAAACTACTTTTAGGGTCGTAAATCCTTTCAAAGATTGCCATATAGTTCGAAAAATCTCGCCATTTGCAAGTTTCTGCAACTTACATCAAGAAGTATGGAATGTATCTTCATTTCAAGGTCCTAGACCACCTTATATATGGTCCAACACTTAGGCTTTGAAGCCTCACACTATACATCAACTTATGGACAGTAAAAGTACTTGTACGATCGGGAAACCTACTGTGAACTAGATTACATACTTAGAAAATGTTTATGGTGGGAGAGGCACAATTATGATTTGGCATGTGAGGATTATTTCTGAATACAAAAATTTGTGGTCTACTTCTTTCATTGTCTCTCTCCTACTTTTTACCCCTAGCCCTCTTTTTTCACTTTTTTTTCCATCAACCTTTTCTATTTCTCATTTTCCTAAGTTTTCGTTCAATTAACTGATTATTTTTTTCAATTGTGAATGTTATTTATCAAAATGGAGCACCTTTTATCATTTACATATTTATTTATTTTACTTGAAAATTGACACATGTATTATTTTTATTTTTTTAATTATATCAAAAATATGAAAAGGAAAAATAAAGGAGGAAATTATTAGTGAACAGTAAAATTTTCACTCACAAGATAAACGTCTAGGTAGTCAATCAATTAAGCTATTAAAATCTCTCATTTGATACATGCATATATGTTTGATTGATCGATCGATTTTTCACTTAGCAAATCAATTTTTTTTTTATCATTTTTAATATTAATAAAGTATAAATATTTGGTTAATAAATTAATTTTTATATTACAACAAAGTAGATTATAATAAATATTTGTATATAAAAAAATTTATATTTATTTTTGCATTATTATTAATACTTTTTATATGATTATTCACCATAAACTAGATTAGATCTAAATTTATGAAATAGTGTAGCATTTACATCATATCTCATAAAATTTAAAATTACATTTATCGTAATATGCTTCAAATCAAACTAAAAAAAATGAGAAAATTGAAAAAATAAGATTTTATTTTTGATTTATAATATTATAAAAATTGATTAAAAAAAGTTTGATTTTATCATAACTAAAAATAACCAATTAAATTTATATATATATATACCAATGGATATTGATCGACTACCCAAACTTTATCTTGTAGGTGAAAATTTTATCCTTCATCATGTAATTTTCTCTTTCATTTTTTCATCTCATATTCTTGATAAAATAATTTTTATTTTAAAAAAAATACCTATCAATTATAAAAATTGAGAAGATAAATATATTATAAATAATAGAAAGAATTGGGTAAATAAAATTCACAATTGAAAAAACTGATGAGAAATTAAACAAATAATTAGAAATATAAAACATGTAAGGAAAGAAAGGGGAAAAAGTAGGTAGGTGTCACGACCCAGGGGTACCCCTAGATGTAACAAGGCGTATAAGACCCCGAGAGGCCTCATACAATCCACTTAACATATCATAACATAAAGTAATAGAAATAAGTGGGAATTAAAACTTTTCAATACAATCAAAGTCTTTTATAAAAACGAGCGGAAGTTAATACCACAGTCTCAAACCATCTAAACAACATGAATAAAGTCTTGGGACGCAGCCCATACAATAGTCCAAGACATAAAAAAAAAGACATAGGAGAAAAGGGTGATCACATCCTCGAACACAATGAGGACTCACCAAATCTTCACTTCCTTGTTCAACAACGAAGCTAGCCACAAGTGTGAGAATATATGTCGCCGGACCCTACATTTGATAAGAATGTAGGCAAGAGTATGCGTTAGTACAATCAAGTACTAAATATGATAGCTAGCATAAACAACATAAACATAAGCATTGGTCAACATATGACATATGGCATAACCATAATCAAGACATAATAAGCATCGTAATAAAAGAGAAATACTTCCTTAAGTAACCTCACTCATCTTTAGTCAAGACTTGGGTCATCACCTCTTAGTCAACTTACCTCATGGAAGGTACCTCAAGCAACAATCCAAGCTATTCATTTCTTCATAAGATAATTCACATTAGTTTATACTTACTTTTAAAGACATAGGGATTCGCCTCATTGCCTAACTTACAAAGGCTAATGGGTATTCGTCTCTTGCCTTACTTACTTTTAGATTGCGGGTACTCGCCTCCACAACCTCATCATATGACACGGGTACTCGCCTCCACATCATTTCATAAGGAGCATGGGTACTCGCCTCCATGTCCATTCAATCATAATAGGAACGTGGGGACTCACCTCTTGTTCAATTCTAAGGAGTATGGGAATCGCCTCATATCCTTTCATATGGAGGTCAAGGGTAATCGCCTCTAGCCTCATCAATAACATCGTCTTTTAGTCTAGATTCATTTTAGGTGAGCAATCATTTCAAACCTAGAATCATTCATGTGAGAAATACTTTCACACTTATACATTTATATGGGAATTATCCCTTCCTCAACAATGACATCAATTACCAACAATTCACATCACAAGCTTTACTCTCAAATCCCTAAAACTCATTATCATCATCTAAGCTTTATTCTCAAGAAATTATAATCATAATTCATCAATCCTATAAGGATAAGCCTAAACCCACAAAGTTTCCCTTCATTGCACCAACCCAAATATCTCAATTCTAAGGTATAATCATGGAATAGGCATGGGTACATGTAATTTCTCTTTAATAACATGTAATCATACAAATTCAATCATAAAACAATCACAATCCACTCAATTGGATCAACAATCATCATAACCCACAACATTGGAAGAAACCCTAACTAGAATAGCGGTGAAAGTGAGATTTTATGTAGGAACAACAACCTCTTATTTTCTACACTATTATTCTTTTATTTGGGAGGGATGATTTAGGGGTGTTTGAACTTAATTCCCTATGAAATTCATCGGTAAAGATAAGATTGTTACTCCCCAACCTTGTACATTGATTCTTAAGCCTTAGAATCTAAGCTACTAATCTTGGGGGAGGATTTTTGCATGATTTCATGGTGGGGAAAACACTAAGTTGGGGAAGATGATCATGAATTGGCCTAAGGTTAGGATTTGAGTATAATTTGGGTATAATTGGGCCTTATTGTGATTGATTGTTGCATTTATTTATTGTTTTATACAAAGAACAAGCCAAGGCACTTTAAAAGAGAAAATCTCGGGTTCTTTAGAGTTTCTAAAAGGCTTGATTCAATGTAGGTAATGTTGTATGTTTTCCAGCTTATGTATGTATGCATGTCTACTATGTTTTATAGTATCATTTGCACAATGCATGTTAGGAAAACATAGGAAAGCATAGGGAAGGACATCATGCTGATAATCTCATGCAATAAATTTGTTTATCTGACTTCTGGCTTCAAGTGGTATTGTTCATTGTATTTGTGATTATGCATGATTGTTGGTTAGCTCGGGTGTCAAGTCGATACAATAACTAAGGATGACTCAAGTACCAAGCTGGTACACTAATAGATTGAGTTGGGGTTCCATGAAAGGACCAAGTATGGGTTTATGGTTTCGTGAGAGGACTGGGCATTACATGTGAGATCATGTGGGACATGCATCCGAATATTTTTGTTTCCTGATTTGTGACGGGGAGTCTGTATGGATTGATAATTATTTATGTGTTGTTCTATGTTAATGTACTGTAATAAATTGCTTACATCCATATCTTGAAGTTGTCGTGTTATCCTACCAGTACACTGTGGTTTGTGTACTGATATTGCACCTGCTCTTTCCTCGTTGAGTTTGGGGCATCTTCCAGCGGCTAATTAGAGACTTTAGTTAAGAGACGTTTGACTTCGAATTCAAGGGTTAGCTATTTTTCCAAGTTACCATGGATTTCTCTACTATTTCTATCCATCTTTTTAGACTAAGACATTCTTAGACTATTGTTTATTATTTTAATCTTTGGGGTTGCATCCCATTTATTGTAGACATTAGTGTTTTGGTACCACGACTTTCAGTTCTTAGGGATTTATTTCCGCAAATGTTTTGACTATTGATTGATTTTGTGGGTAATCAATCCTTAGTTATTAAAAATAGTTTTTCTCTTAGTTGGCAAAAACTGTTTTTCTTACTTTTATATGATGAACTTGTTTTAGTTAAATTGCGTATTGGGTTTAGTTTGGGTTAATTGTTAGTTCTCCCACCAGGTAGTTTAGTGTGAGTGCTACTCATGACGGTCAGGATCGTGACAAACTTGGTATTAGAGCCCTAGATTTAATGATCTTATCATACCAAAATGAATCTAGTGTACTATTGGAACGATATGGTGACGTTTGTACTTTTCCACAAAAGGCCACAAGACTTTAGGAATATTCTCCCTTCTTTGTTCCTTCGTGTTATAACTTGATTCCAATTGGTATTTGACAATTCAAATTGGTATCTAACCTCTTCGACTATTCTATCTGCAGATGGTTGATATTAGACGCAATGACTCAAGGGTAGTAGCTATAGCGGCAAAGCTAGAAGTTAAGCATGCGGTGAGAGAACGTGGCAAAGGCAGAGATAGAGGTAGGTGCAGGGAAAGAGGAAGGACAACACCCGTCAAAGGTAGGGCTCAGACTGAGAATGTACTAAGAGAAATGACCCACCCACTCCAAAATCATGCAGAAGAAGAGATAGAGATAGAGATTGAGAATGAGAGCACAAGGTGGGTTTGACAGTCTTCCCCTATGGATGTTGGAGTGGTTCAACAACTGTTAGCCTTTCTAAGTGGGTTGGAAGGTTGTAACACCTCAAAAATTAGAAAGTTGAAAGGAAAGGCAAAGTTCAATTTTTTAGCACTGAATTAGTGACTACGAGTCCTATCTACGAACCGTATGAAGTCCTACGGGCCGTAGAAGAGAAGTCATAGATTTGAATTATGTTTTTGGAAAAAATCAAGTTTCTTAAGTTTGACCTATGAGTAGTCAGGACGAGCCGTTGGAAGTTTGACAGATTGATCCGTAGATTGATTCAGAGAAGTTGACTTAAGACCCTAGTCTGTGAGAAGGGTTTGACGGGTCGTAGACTATTCTATGGGTCGTAAGAGGCACCCGTAGAAGGGATCCAAACTTGGTAAAATTTAGACTTGAACTTGAGCTCTACAAAAGAGGTCTACGAACCGTAGCAGGGTCTCATAGAAAGTTGAATGACTTTTGGATTTCTGGATTTGTTATATGGTTGATCGGTACGAGCCGTAAGAAGTTCTACGGACTGTAGGTCCCAATCGTAGATGACATCCGGTAGTTATTATTAAGGGTATTTGTGTCTTATACATGAATTTAATACATATACTATGTCGTTTTGACCCTTATTTTAAGACCTATAACTACAGTTCAAATCCTAATTCTACCCAAACCCTCTCATTCTCTCAAATCCCCAAATTTCATCCAAGTTTATCCTCTCAGGCTACAAGGAAGAAATCTATGGTTCAAGCTTCAAGTCTCATTTTTCCTTCATTGATTTTGCGTTTTGATCATCAAGGTATGAGGGATTTAATCAATGGATTCCGTTCATTCATTGGGTCCCAAAAGATTTCCAAGTTTTCCCAGTTCAATTTCACCAAATTTGATTAGGGTTCATGTAATCTCCACGTGCCTTATTTAATTTTGATCTAATTTTTCAATTTCCATCTTCATATGCACATTTAGATGCAACTATATTTTTTTTTAATTAAGTTCACATGGACCCATGCATTATTCGTGATTTTGACTATGAATTCATGAAGAAAGCTTGTAAAGTTATGAATATGATTTATGAAAGTTATGCATGTTTTATGATAAGAATGTTTATGCTCTAATGTTGCTTTTAAGATAAGCAACAATGTAATTGTGAAAGATTTTTTCACATATTAAGAAATCATGATTGGTGAAAGGTTTTTTCACTCATGCCTAAATCATGATTTAAGGAGGTACTCTATGATAATTCAAGATTGGATTAGCAACTAAATTGTGCTTTTTCAAGTATGATGATATGTTTACGAAAATGACTATTCCGTGGGGATTTTACTTTGCACCAAGAGGACGTTGAGATGGAGGCTCTCCCATTAGTAGAGGTTGGGTCTCTAGTAGCAACCTTTTTATCCGTAACTACATGCCACGTAGGATTTATCTTAGAAAGACATAGCTAGTGGATCTATTTAATCTAGAAGTTTAAAGTCTTTGACTTGGCAAGTAAGGACAACTCTTTTAGATGTGACAACAAGACACCGAATTCCACGTTATAGCTCATGTGGTATATGTTGATTAATAGTAAATATCCCACAAAATGAACTAAGTTGCTTTCAAATGTTTTATGAAGCTTTCATTATGATTTTAAGATGCATTGACCATGTTCATGATTTATGATTCTTCATTAAAGGCTTTTCAATATGTTTTAGCTTGGTCATTCATATAATGTTTTCCTTTTTGTCCCCTTATGATCATGTTTCATATTTTGTGCATTTCCCCATACTTAGTACATTTTATGTACTAATGCATATTTGCGCCTACATTGTTTAATTATGTAGGGTATGGCGTTTCTCCTCCTCTTGCTCGTGGCTAGTTGATTGCTTGACTGTGAAGACTTAATGAGTCATCATGTTCTGAGGACCGTGTCACCTTCACCATATTTTCTTATGTATTTAGTTTTTGGATATTGTACGTGGTGTATGGCTTACGCTCCAATCACTTCTTTTGATGTATTAGATTTACTTGTCAAGACTATAATTAGATCTTCACTTTTATGTCAAACTATTCCATCATATCTTCTTACTTAAATTCTACTTTTATCTATTTCATTGTATTGTATGCATGTCAAGTGGCTTGTGTAGAGTCTTTCGGGGTTCTATACGCCATGTCACGTCTAGAGTGTACTTTGGGTCATGACATTATATATTTCCACCAAGACAAGTCAGTCTCAACTCAAAAATACAAAAGAAATGCGGAAAAGTAAAACAAGAATAACCCCAGTTGTCACATGTACAAACCACTAATAAATAAAGTATGAAATTGAAAAATAATTACAAGTTTCAATGTCTTTGTTTCTCAAATAGAACAAGCATAACCATAAAGGAAGAAGAGGGCTCACCGGGATGATAAACGACTACCTCTCAAGTCCTTTGACAACCCTAAAAAAATAGATGAAGTAAGAGAAGAAGATCACACAGTCCGGGATCAGAACCTACACATGTTTAGAAGATAGCAAAAACAAGTACTCATTTCATCCCAACTAAACCTCCTCAAACTACAACATGCATACAAATCAGTCCAATCTAACAGTTTCACAATACACCGTTCATAAGGCTTAACAATCATATTCCAATAGTCACAGTTCAACAACTAGCAAGTATCAAGGATATCAATCATAAGTGTCAAGTAGATCAACCATATAAGTATCAAAACTATCAAGGCACATAATCAAGTACACCGAACACAATTACGAGATTTATCATGCATATTATCAATCAAAACTCATGGGAACTGCCCATAGTTGATGAACTCATTGGTTATGACCTCCACATCTATAACACTTGTCGGAAATGACCTCGATATCAATAGCACTTGTCAGAAATGATCTCGGCATCAACACACTTACTAAAAATGACCTTGGCATCAATACACTTGCCGAAATGACATTGACATCAATACACTTGTTTGGAAATGACCTCGGCATCAATAACTATCACATGTCTCATCAAGGTACATAGAAATTAATACAAATAAGTAATTTCACACCATAAAGAAGAGACAATAACTCAAGCAACTCAAGTCCACAATAATGTCATCAAAGCATTTCATCAATCAACACCTTAGGATTCACAACAAGGCAATTCACAAAATGTTATAATCAACATGTTGCCTTTTCATTAATCTCTTTTTTATTAATTAATTTCCATCAAGCAGAATTATTGAACCCATCACCTCATCCACATTGAGTCTTTCCTTTCCGAAAAATGTCCAAAGCCACCCAATCTATTTCAATGAAGTAATCATAATAAGATTCCAAAAATAACAACACCCAATTCATATATTTTGCAAAATGGGTAAAATAAACTCAAAAATCCAATTTTGAAAATGATGTTTGAATTCAAAATAATTTACTTGAAAACATTTCCCAAGGCATTTGGAAGTCATTGGTGAAAACCATTTAAAAGAAAATTTAAAATCAGTTAATAATCACCATTTTGCTAAACTCTTTCAACCGTTTCTAAACCCCTTTCAATGGAAGTCAAAAACTTGATTTTAGTCATTAAAATAATCAATTAATAAGTGGGGAAATGAGTTAGAGGTGTAGAAATCGTTACCCAAAATTCGAATCTCAAAGTACTTTAAAATTGCCTTAGCAAGTTCCTGATACTCAAAATTGGTGAAATGGGGTTGAACCCCAAGTTTTGGAAAACATGGTCCTCTGCGAACACGAATCCATTTCCGCAAGCGCCAACTTTAATGAGCCAACCCTCCGCAAATGTGGTAGGTCTCCCGCGAATGCAGAGATCAACATCTTGACCCTTCACGAACGCGTTCACAACATCTGCAAACATGGAGGCTTGGAACCAGAAGGCAGACAACAAAATCAACCAACACAAAATCCTTTGAAAAGACCCTCAGGATTCATTCGAAACCCCGTACACACAAACCATAATGTAAATTGACTATACTCGATGTTTCGTACACAATTCAACCATCAAAACACGAATCTGAGGTTTCCTTGACCCGAGTCTTATGTAAGAACAAGAAACTAATCATAACGCCTAAAAAGGTAAATCAAGCTCGGGACCTAAGAAAATTCAACCAAGACCTCCTCTATGCCTAAAAGCACTCCCTAAAACCAACAAAACTTGGAATTCTGATCCGAGCATGCAAACCCCGAATATTGACCAAAGTCAACACAAAGGCAAAAATATTAACCATTTCCAACCTAGGACCTCAAATCCTAAAAAAACTCCGAATCCAAAATCAAAAACTCTCTTAGATGATTTTCCATATTCCGGGACTGATGGAATCGATGGAATTACATTTCGACACTCAAAACTCCAAAATACACCAAAAACCACTTTTTAACAACTTTAGCCTTTCAATTTCTAAAATTCACAACTTTTAACTCAAAACTCGAAATCAATTTCAAAACTCATTCAAAAATGGCTCGGGGAAATACTAGGAGGGATAAAGTGGTAATTTTATAAAAACTTTCAAAAATGACCGACCGGGTCATTACAATTATGAGTTAGATAGATAATATATTTTGGAGGTATTATTTAGCATCGAGCAAATAAAGGTTCTATATAGCCCAAGTTTTAAAACTACATGCCAACATAGGATCATATTTTTGTCGCGACCCAAAGTATACCCTAGGCGTAAGATGGCGTGTAGAACCCTAAAAGGCCCTACAAAGGACACTTAGCATACATCATACAAGATAATAGAAATAAAAATTTCAAATAAAATAGTTTTATATTATAAAAGAGTTTGACAAAGCGAAAATCTAGCATAGTCTCAATAAGTCATCTATTACATAAAAAAGGAATTGGTTGGAACGTAACCCATACACCATATACAGAGTCTAAAAACTTAAATAACATAAAGCTATAAAAGTATTTTGGTACGCGGAACATGATGACTCACCAATCTTCAAATGTCAAGAGATCAACTAGCCACAAGTATGAGAGGTAGGAGTGTCCGACCCTACATTAAAGAAACAATGTAGGCATAAGTATGCATTAGTACATGGAATGTACTATGTATGATAACAATGCATAAGAGTTATGAAATCATGCTAAAAAGGACTTTACATGGCATGAAATGACCAAGGTAAATCATAAGATAAAAGGTTAGAAAACATAAGTGATAATCATGGTCTATGCAAGCTTAACATCTCTAAAACACTTTGTGAGATACTTTAAAAGTAACCTTAAATCATTATTGTGCCAGTATATTGCTCCCACACTGAAAAGAAAGTTTCGTACTTGCCAATAAGGAACATGAGTTTGAACTAATGGTGAGTTTGAACTAAGGGGGATCCACTAGCTAATATCTATCTGAGACAACATCCTATAGTGGCATATAGTTTTGTGACTTAGGGATTGCTACTAAAGGTCCACAGACGCTAAACGAAAACCTTCATCCCAAAAGCTCACTCGGTGCTAAGTAAAATTCCATGGAATAGTCATTAATCATATTCATATTATCATCCATGGAAAAGTACAATTAAGATACTAATCCAAGATAGAAACATCATAGAGTAGCTCCTTAAACCATGCGTGAGAAACCCTTTCACCATTCATGATCTTATCATAATAGCTTTATAAGGTATATAATCATTAACTTCATACTAAAATTTCCATACTACTAATGATATAGTTTTAGAAAACTTGATCCATGATCATTGATAGCATATCCGAGTACCATACTAATTAAGACCTAATATAGAAAAATAATCAAAAGCATTGATAATATATCTAGATACCATTCATGTCATGTGACCAAGCTTCATAGAACATATATATTTCTTCATCTATAAGCTTACTTGAGTCATAAATATTACTTCCATAAAACATGCATAATTTCTATAAATCATAGTTCATAAGCTTCATCATGTGTTCATAGTCAAAAATCATAGATCATGCATGGGTTCATATGAGTTCAAATAAAAAAACATGTAATTACTTTAAACAATCAATTGAATCATTATTGAAAAGAACCCATGAAGATTGAATAAAACCCTAACTTTGGATTAAGAATCTAACTTGTAAAACTTCGAGATTATAGGAACGTTGTGGAGGAAAGGACTCCATAGGTGAATACTAGCATACCTTAGTGATCAAGGGTCAATAGCTATATTGAATTGAGAATGTTGAAGTGACACCTTAGCTTCTTCTTTCTTAGCTTTATAGATGATTTCGGGGAAGCACTTGGAGGGAATTTTAAAATTTAGGTGAATGATTTAGAATAGGCAGTTTTAAGACTTAAATCACTTATATAGGGGTTAAAACAACATAGCTTAGGTATAAAACACATAGGGGAAAGACCAAAATGACCCCAACTCAAAAACTTACGGGTGACCCTAGATGGGTCCCTAAACGGACCATTTAGGTCACCAAGGACCGTTTAGGAAACAGTCCAGGTGACCCCTTATCTTTTGGTCTTTATTGATTTATAAGTCCCAGCAGTCCAAAGTAGCTAGTCCACTTGCCTTAAACAACCAGTGATGCCCTAAACGGATAGTTTAGGATTTCGTGAAAGGTTCATGGTTCATTTTGAGTTTGTGGACTTGTCCATTAGCTCACTTTAACCTTTTTAAAGTCTGGGGTGTTATAACTTTACCGCTTTATCAGTTGATTATTTGACCCTAAAAGGCTCAAATTAGTGGATCCATATTAGACAGACATGTTTATACCCTGGCAAGATATAGGGAAACCCTTCCAACTGGGATTATAAGTTCGACAACATAAGCTCACATGGTGTATATCGGTTATAAGAAACTTTCCACTTAGATATTATATTTTTTTATATATTTCTACCGTTCAAACAAATATGATTATGTATATATTCCTACATATATGATGTCAGATTATGTTGATATTCTTATATGTATCCTTCCAAATATGATTTCAGAAAAAACAGTCTTAAATATACATTTCTTTCAGAAATATTTATTTATGGTCTTGATTTGACGTATCAGGACACTTCATCCAATTCTAAGTGTCAACGATCGTTAGTCAGTATAATAACCTAACTAAATGAGTTGGGGTCGAATCCCACAGGGAGTGGTAAGTATTTAAGAATCAATAGGAAAGTACGAATATGCTTAAGTCAATCATAGGAATAGACATTATCGAATAAAAACATAATTCAAATTAGGGGTGACACGAATGTCAAATAACAAAGGGGTTTTGGTTTCAACTATCAACTACAACATTAGCAAATAACACGAATTTAACAAAAATGATACGGATTCTTGGGATGTGATTTGATTCTAGGCTAATATATATAAATGGGTAATTGCAACGGTTAGAAAATAGCTATAAATCAGTAAATAAACTAGACTTTAGTGGGGATAAACTTTCTCTCAAACAGTTTACCCCGAATCAAGTTGGTTTCTCTGAAACACTAACAAACAAACAAATAAGAACAACCTACGCCTTAGTCCATTCACTCTCTCGAGCTTAATGTGTGGAAAAGGGTTTACGATTCACTCTCTCGAGCTGAACCCATGACAACCCAATGCCCACAGACCATCAATTCAATAATCTTGGTTTTAAAACCTCTCTCTCGAGCAAGCCAAAAACATGAAGGTAGGACTGCATTTGCAACTACAATCCTTTAATTTCAACCGCAATTACTGAATGAAATCGCTTCTAAACAACATTTAAACTAACAATTAGCAATACCCATCAGTGAAATCACCCATAATCACATAATCACACCCAAGAATTGGGGTTTTAGCTAGACATCATAAAAAGATAAAAATTGTTACCCGATGGTGTTTCCATCAACTGGGTAAGACTAATTTCGTCTTTACAATGGTCCAGATTGAAGAATCTCAAAGACCCACTTCCAATTTCTCAAACATGAAAAACTTCAATTCTTCAAAGCTAAGTAAAAATATTGTCTCAATACTCTAAGTTTAAACTCAAAAATTTTATATTATGAAAACTAATGCTAAACTAAATATTTAAAAATGTATTTATTAGTCGCCAAAAAATATGTTACAAAGGGCCATTTGGCGCAGTAAGTCGGGATCACCGATCATCCGTCCTTTGGTTAGTTCCATCGCCTTTTTGCTTTGGCCTTCAACATCCTCAAGTTTTGTAACTTTGGGCAATCCAACACTGCATCGCAAAACCACACAGCGACTCGCCGACTGCTCCTTTCTATCACCTAATTGATTTTCTCCTTCAGGGCTTGGCACACTGGAACTTTAGGCGGTCAAGAGGCCATTAGGCGACTCACCAAAGGGACTTGGCGATCACCAAGCCTTGATTTCTTCCTTCTTTTAGCTTGCTTCGTTTCTTTTTGCAAATTAGTGTCCATGCTTTGTTCCTCAATCCAAATACCTGGAAATTAAGAGTTTTATATCAGTTATTGGTACAAAACAAGCATTTGAGGAAACAAAATCTATCCAAATAAATCCCTAAATGAGTCCAAATCGTGGACTCATCAACACCCCCAACTTAAACTTTTGCTTGTCCTCAAGTAAAACTCAAGTTCATCCGTTCAAAAAGGATGTCTCAAACAGTTCTACACAAGACTCAATCATGAATGCACACAAAAAGACTTAACTTACTCATGCAAGGATCAATTTTGCACTCAAAGATTCAAGTTGTGACTCACCATTATCAAAGATCCTCAAGTTCACAATGCTTGCTTCAAATGCAAGTTCTAGCTCAACAAAGGTATTCAAATGCCCTCACACAAAGAATGATTCCATATTCACACACAATGGTTCAACAATTTATAGTTCCAGAATCACAATCAACAGTCACACTCACAAAGATGAACACATGCATGATTTTACCCATATGTTTGCCCTTATTTTCCAATCAACACTTGTTTAAGCCACTCAAAATCAAAAAGGTCTTTTCAAGGCTTGTAACGAGGATGAGTGCAAAGGTATGGTCATTTAGGCTTAATGATTTTAATCCTTATGAAATGTGGTATGAACAACACTTTATTTCCTTTTCTTCATCATTCTCATTCATGCTCAAAATTCAACCCATTATTCACTTTCCATAGACTATTGGATACCTCATTTCTTTTTGCATTTTCACGACTTTATTCAATAACTTCTTCATTCTTTTTCTTTTTCATTCTTCTTTTCTTTTTCTCTTTTTTTTTGTATGGAGGGGTTCCCTCTTTCTCAAAACCATGGGTCAAAGGGGACTTCTTTGCATTTCTTGATTTACCTTCTCTTTTCACCACACCCGCAACTTAGGCTTTTGGCCTAAGTTGACTATTCAAACAAACCACAAATCATGAGGATTATGGGTGAAGGAATAAAGAAAGGTCACAGTTGCATCAAGTTTCTTCCAAGAAAAGGGTTAAGGCTCAACGGGTGTTCAAGCGAAGTTCACACACTGACAAGGTAGGCCACAAAAGAGGTATAATATCAAATTATTTCACTCTTTAAAATTGTTGCCTAAGATCATTTGAAGAGATTGCATCACTTAGTCAACTGGACCAACGGGGTAAATTCTAGGTACCATCACACATGGTTCACGATAAGCTCATCACACAAGGCATTGACACCAATGTCAAACAAGACTCCACACTTTCGCTAGTGTGCAATGTTCATCACAAGAGACTTAATTTGATAATTGGCTAGTCACAACGAGATGCAAAAAGTTCACATATTGCCTATGTAACTTCATTTGTCTTCATCGTAACCGCACATTCATTTTTGTTCGATTATGAGAACTATTCAAGTCATCGGTATTGATCAAGACCAAAACTCAAATTTGCAAGAGAACAACCACATTCAAACGTAATCAAGAGGTGGTACAAATTTTTTTGGAAGGGTCCAAAAATCATTTACATTCAAAACAAGGAGCCACAAGCTCAATCATCCACAAAAACAGTGCTAAACACAATTTATAGCTCAAACAATCAATATATAACCAAAAAAATAATCACAAAAGGTGGGACTCACCCAACCACAAAACAAAATATATTTGTCCTCAAATGCAAGCCAAATATCTAAAAGTCAATAAAAAAATAAGACAGAGATGGAGGTAAAAAGGGATCCTGTCCAAACATCGCTCTAGCTATCGAGGAATCAGTGTTCGGTGTAGTACTCTGAACTTGGGCATCAGTGCCCGTAGTCACATCAACAGTACCCACTCCACTAGGGTCAGCCAAGGGTGTATCTGCCAAAGAAGCCTGCGCAGCTACATCTACCATGGCCTCTTTAGTCTCCGTAAGGCCCTCGCAAGAAGCCTTCTCAGCAACCCCAAGCATCTCCTTATCCGTCTCTGCCTCCAACTCAGGATCAACTACCTCCTCAACTCTAACATCATCTTCGGTGATAGCCAGAGACATATCTGGCTCAACTGGTACATCTGGGAGCTCCACTATTTCGAAATTCATAGACATGTCAGTGGACTTCAGCTGGTCCATATCTCTCCTCAACGAAACAATAACGGCCTTTAGAGTCGTCACCTCCTCGGTGGCCCCTTGGCCACGATAACACACCACTATCCTAGCTGCAAGGGAATCAATGGTAGCACTTAAGGGTGTCATAGCATCAACAAAAGGTGTCTGAATCATGCCCGAAATGGTAGCTTCAAGTGTGGTGGCACAACGATCGGCAGAATGGGATAGCTGCCCCATCCAGAGTAATGCAGCTTGAGTGAGTGGGGGGTAGGAGGCAGCAACAGCAGTACCGGATCTGGGAGGCAATGGAGCAGCAAAAGAACTGGGGTATCAGAAGGAACAACAATAGATGTACCTGAAGGCCCAGGGGCCGGAGTAGGCAAAGGTGCCTCTGCAGGTAATGTGGTTTTATCCACAATCGGGGAAGAGTCCACCGGGGATGCCTTCCTCTTCTCTACTTCATCCTTCAAGTACTCCACCTCGATTCTCCGAATATCAGTAGAAGATGTGGGAATCACTTCCACATCCTTCTTCGCATCTCTAGGAACCTGAGCCCGTCTGCACGGCTCGATGATTAACACCAAAAAAAAAATGAGGGAAGTCTTGCGCTGCTTGGCCCTGATAAGCATCTCATGTGCAATAATCATCCCAGATTCAGCCTCGTCTCATCAATGATGCAACCAAGAGAGGCTGCTTTGGCATGGCATAGAATAGACTCGTTATGGGATGGCATGATAGTACTGCTGATGAAGCCAAACTAGAACCTTGATGCTATATTGAGGTCCTTATTTTCAATGGTTGCCTTAACCTCTAGCCACTTGGGAGTGCCATCTGATATCAACGGAGCCAACCACTTCTTCATGTCTTCTAGCGTCTTTATCATGATCCTATACTGGCAGTCATCATCAAGCCTTGTTGTACATTCTAGGATTGATAGAGGGTTAGTATTTGGCTACCTAAATTTGGCTACCACTACGACACCCTTGGATGATCTCAAGGGCTGGCTTGCTCCCCTCATTTCTGACACCACCCCGAGGTGGATTGAGGCAGGAGTCCAGATCGAGAAGAAGGACTAGAACGTAGCTGCGCGATATTGGTTTGGATTCATCAACAACTCTATTATACTATCTCAGAATGAGTCCATCTTTCGCCATCCTAAGGCGGCCTACCTTGAGTCAATCATATCCCAGAAGAGCATCGACTTGGGACTCATCATAGAGCAGGAGATGGCCATGAGGGCCAAGCAGAGCCAGACGTCTCTTCCATTCCCGATCTTGTTACAGAGTTGTGTCAGCGTGATAGAGTTCCTCGTGATGAGAAGAGGGATGTCGAGGTCACTCCTACATCTTCCACTGACATCCAGAGTATAGAGGTCGAGAACACTCGGGAGGAGGCAGACAGGAGGAGAGCAGCTCCGGTGGATGCATCCCCGGCGGTGGATGTTGATTATATACATGTAGAGGCATATTTGCCTACTCCGGCCTCCGGGCCTTCAGGTACTTCCACTTACTCCCAGACTCCTGGTGCTTCTACTACTTCCCAGCTCCCCAGGATTACTCAGTCCATTATCCTGAAGATGGGGCACTTACCCCTTTCTGCGGATGTGAGGGCTACCCGATTGGAGGCTATTATATCGTGGAGATTGAGACTGCTATCCTAGCTGCACTTACACCCCTCCGAGCATCTATTTACACTATCACTGCGAGAGTAGAGACTTATGAGAGTCGACAGGGGGGTCTTTCAGAGGTGACAACTTTGAAAGCCGAGGTTGCAGATCTGAGAAAGGATGTGGACTACTTGAAGTACAGTGACTTCATTTCACTATTTGAGGTAGCAAATAATGTGAATGCCCTGGCTACGTTTGAGATTCCTCCGGCCACTACTGGATATGTGTAGATGGATGATGTGGCAGCAGATGAGTCAGAGGCTGAGATCGACGAGGAGCAGATTGAGGTGCCAGATGAGACCATCTATGGAAACCTACCAGATCTAGAGGAGGCTATTATACAATCGATTCAGACATCGCTAACAGAGACGTCCATGAAGGCCCTAGTGGAACGAGTAGTGTTGATGTTGCACCGGGCACTGATGCCCCGGCAGATGGAGCGACTGTGTAGACAGGACCCTTTCTTACCTCCCTCTCTGTCATTTTTATTGTTTTTTTAGTATTTTGCTGCATTTGAGGACAAATGGCTTTTTATTTGTGATGGGTGAGGTATTTTTATACCTACCTCTTGTGATTATAATTTTTATTTATATATTGGGTTTTTGTGCTGTAAATTATGTTTTGACACTGTTTTGTGGATGTTTGAGCTTATGGCTCTTTGTTTTAATTGCAAATGGTTTTTGACCTTTCTGAAAATTTTTGCCACCTCTTGTTGTGTTTGATTGTGGTTGTTCTTGTGCAAATTTGAGTATCGGTTATGATCAATAACAATAAATTGAAGAGTGCTCTTAATTGAACAAAAATGAATGTGCGGCTACAATGAGGCCAAGTGAAGTTGCATAGACAATATGTGAACTTTATACATCTCGTTGTGACTAGCCGGTTACCGAATGAGTCTCTTGTAATGACCATTGCACACTAGCGAAAGTGTGAAGTCTTGTTTGATATGGTGTCAATGTCTTGTGTGATGAGCTTACCGTGTACCTTGTGTGATGACACCTAGAATTTTTCCCGTTGGTCCGGTTGACTAAGTGATGCAAGCTCTTGAAATGATCTTCGTCAATAATTTTGTAGAGTGAAATAATTTGACAATATACCTCTTTTGTGGCCAACCTTGTGAGGGTGTGAACCTTGCTTGAACTCCCTTTTTGAGCCTTGTCTTTTTCTTGGAAGAAACTTGATGCAATTATAACCCCTTTTTATCCATTCACCCATAATCTTCATGAAGTGTGGTTTGTTTAAATAGTCAGCTTAGGCCAAAATCCTAAGTTGGGGGTGTGATGAAAGGAGAAGGTAAATCAAGAAGTGGAAAGAAGTCCCCCTTTGATCCATGGTTTTGAAAAATATGGAACCCCTCCATACAAAAATAAAGAGAAAAGAAGAATGAAAAAGAAAAAGAATGAAAAAGTTGTGGAATAAAGTTGTGAAAGTTGCAAAAGAAATGGGGTGTCCGGTATTCCATGAAAAGTGAATAATGGGGTGAATTTTGAGCATGAATGAGAATGTTGAAGAAAAGAAAAGAAAGTGATGTTCATACCACATTTCATGAAGATAGTAGCCACCGAGCCTAAATGACCATACCTTTTCACTTTGCCCCGTTACAAGCCCTGAAAAGACCTTTTTGATCTTAAGTGAGCTGAAGTGAATGTTGATTGGAAAATAACGGCAAGCCTATGGGTGAAGTCATGCGTGTTTTCATCTTTGTGAGTGTGAGAGTTGTATATGATTCTAGAGCTATAAATTGTTGAACAATTGTGTGTCAATATGGAATCATATTTGTGTGAGGGAATTTGAGTACCTTTGTTGAGCTTGAACTTGCATTTGAAGCAAGTATTCTGAACCTGAGAATCTTTGATAATGGTGAGTCACAACTTGAATCTTTGAGTGCACAATTGATCATTGCATGAGTAAGTTAAGTCTTGTTGTGTGCATTCATGATTGAGTCTTTTGTAGCACTGTTTGAGACATCCTTTTTGAACTGTTGAACTTGAGTTTTACTTGAGGACAAACAAAAGTATAAGTTGGGGGTGTTGATGAGTTCGAGATTTGGACTCATTTAGAGCTTTATTTATATAGATTTAGTGTCCTCAAATGCTTATTTTGTGCCAATAACTGATGTAAAACCCTTGATTTTCAGGTATATAGATTGAGGAACAAAGCAAGGACACTAATTTGCAAAAACAAACAAATCGAGCTAAAAGAATGAAGAAAAGCATGCCTGGTGATTGCCAAGTCCACTTGGTGAGTCGCCAAATGGCTACTTGACTGCCTAAAGTTCCAGTATGCCAAGCCCTGAAAGAAAGAACCAAGTTGGCGAGAGAAAAGAGCAGTCGGCGGATCACCGAGTGGTTCCGCGATGCAATGTTGGATCGCCCAAAGTTACAGACCTTGAGGATGCTGAAGGCAAGGCAGAAAGGCGATGGTAATGACCAAAGGGTGGATCGCCGAGTAGTTCGGCGAGCCCGACTTACTTCGCCGAGTGACTCTTTGCAGCACATTTTTGGCAACTACATTTTTGAACATTTAGTTTAGGAGCTATCTATCTATCTATCATCTATCTGATATCATAATTTTTAGTCTATTCTTAAGTTTTGAACCGTGAGACAAGTTTTCTCTAGTTTTCCTTAGCTTTGAAGAATTGAAGTTTTTCACTTTTGAGAAATTGAAAGTGGGTCTTTGAGATTTTTCGAATTGGATCATTGTAAAAACGAAATCAATTTTACCCAGTCGATGGAAACTCAATTTGGTAACGATTTTTATCTTCTTATGATGTCTAGCTAAAACCCCAATTCTTGGGGTGTGATTATGTGATTATGGGCTGATTTAGTTTATGGGTATTGTTAATTATTAGTTTAAATGTTGTTTAGAAGTGAGTTCAATCATTAATTGTGGTTTAATTTAAGAATTGTAGTTGCAAATGCAATTCTACCCTTGTGTTTTTGGCTTGCTCGAGAGAGAGGTTTTAAAACTAAGATTATTGACTAATGGTTTGTGGGTATTGGGTTGCCATGGGTTCAGCTCGAGAGAGTGAATCCTAAACCCAATTTCACACATTCAGTTCAAGAGAGTGAATGGACTAAGGTGTGAGTTGTTCTTATTTTGCATGCTTGTTAATGTTCAAAAGAAATCGACTTGATTCGGGGTAAATTGTTCGAGAGAAAGTTTATCTCCTCTATAGACTAGCTTACTCACTAACATTTAGCTATTTTCTAATAGTTTCAATTACCTATTTGTCTATATTAGCCTATAATCGAATCACATCCCAAGAACCCGTCTCATTATTGTTATTTTGTATTGTTACCACTGTTTGTAGTTAATAATTTCAAACCAAAACCCCCCATTTGACATTCGTGTCACCCCTTGATTTGAATAATGTCTTAATTCGATAATTTCTATTCCCATGACTGATTTGACCGTGTTCACACTGAACTATTGAATCTCAAACACGTACCGCTCCCTATGGGATTCGACCCCAACTCATTTAGTTGGATTTTATACTGACTAGCGATCGTTGACACTTAGAATTGGATGAAGTGTCCTTGAAACGTTAATCAATGATATAGACTCGGATTATGACAGTTGGTGAGTCCTCATAAGGTGACTTCATAATGTTATCAGTCGTTAGTTTTTACCATAGATAATACTCATTTTGAAGGTAGTTGAGGTCTATGTCCCAGCTTATTTATTTCATTTTAGTCGCTATATGCTTACATTAAAACATTAGTTATTCAATACTCTTCCACGGATTTGTAGTTTGTCTTAAATTTAAGCATAGCTTTACCTAGTTATGTTTCAACTTCCACTTACATTATATAGAATGTTCTGTTATTCATTAACACTATGTCAGTATCGAAGGTCCGCCTTGGATATTTATTATCTTAAGTGTTGGTCACACCTAGTATATAAACTATGATCGTGACATATCTTCAGGGGAACTTTCTTATGCAAAAATAAATTATACTTCACATATTGAGGCTGAAGCTAAAGCTATTTTAGAAGCATGTAGACGTTGACAACAAACCCTATATATTGAGGTAATTATAAGATTGATTCTACGCTTTATAAGCAAGTAATATAAGGGGTTTGAAAACCCCCCATAGAATATTGCAACATTGATACAAAAAATTCAGATAATTTAGAAAATAGACAAGCACAAATTTAGCATATTCTAAGAAAAGGGAATAAGCTACCTGACTCCCTAGCTAATCAAGCATTAGACAAAAAGAGATGACATAATCTATGGATTCTAGGAGATAGAAACATATGGAAGGAAACACATCAACATGGACGAGCTTCAGTGTCATACATAAGAGTTGCATTAGTTACTAAATGAAGACTTTCCAAAATTTTAGGATATAATATAAGACTATTCACATAAAGCATATTTACAAAGATATTTTTTCCACCAGAGAAATAATACCCTGAACAAGATAACTACCTAGACTATATCAGTCAATAAAAAGTTTTCAAACTTTTAGTTTATAGATATTTTCTCTGAAACGAATTTGAATCCCCCAGGGACCACGCCACCCATTCCTACAAGTTATAAAATATACAATAAATCTATGAAAAACATTCTTTTGAATAATAACGTTCTATTAATCAAGATGATTGATAGGTTGATACAACAATCAACATTTATTACTTAATAAGTTCATTGCTTATGATATATAATAATGAAGAAACAACATACAGAATAATTATTTTTGGAATCTACTATATGAAAGCTTCAGTCTAGGGACTAAAATTAGTTGGTAAAGCCGAAGAACTAGCCACATTCATTTCGGGTGCAAATTTTGGATCTTCATTCTTTTCAATCTCTTGATTCAATTGTGTGAGATCAATCTCCTTAGTCAATTGATTTTCAAATTCTGTGAGCCCTTCGTACAACTTGAGAAGACTTTCCAAATAAGGAGACTCAAAATCTTCTGATTGTCGATGTGTAATATTATCTTCAACGGATTTTCCTTTCTCCTTATTTTCTTCTTCCTTCTTTTTCATCTTCATATAAAATCGAGGTGCAGTTGGATGGTTGGCCTCTAAAAACTGATGGATAACAGACTCTGCATCAGGCTTTCCAAATACAATTGGTTGACGATCGATGGAGAGGATGATGATAGCGATCTGAATTCCACATAAAATGGAAAGCTCATTCGCTTTTTTGAACAAAGCTTTTTGCATCTTTGAGATTTTACCACCCTCAGCACGTTTATCTTTTGCAAGTGCTAAATCAACATTAGAATTCTTTGATTCCATGTCTACAACTAAAGGAGATGGAAAAACACAATAATTTCTTGCCCAATGTTTACAAAAAATTTAAACCAGAATGAATATATGTTCAACCCAAACCTTCAAATTTATAGAGATTTCCTTCTGTGATTTGACTTTCAGATTCTAGAATTTATTCCCAGGGTAGTTCAAGATTTAATATTTACGAAAATCTCCCTTATAGTTTGAAAACATAAAGTTACCTCCTCTCTATTTTTTTCAAATAAAAAATTATCGAAAATGTTGAAGTCTTGAAAAAATATATACAAATTACTTGCATTTATCCTTACTAATATTAATCATCATACATAATCGTTCCATATTTTATTAATTTCTAATTTTATTTTTGCCTTTTAAATCTAATCAAAAAGAAAAATAAATTTGTTAATGAAAACTATTTTATTAAAGGATTTCCAATATTAAATAAGCGGAAAATCAGACTAAACTAAAGGCAATCATTATATATAATTGAATTACAAAATAAATATAAAGCTTTGGTATTCCTTATAAATGATTGTCAATTACTTTGATTTTTTTATGCAATGATATTGTTCTTTAGTTTGAGAAGAAATTTTAATATTAAGAGATTTGTCTCTTCTTCTTCCATCAATCATCTTCTAAAGAGAGGTCATTGCAATAAGATTTTCATAAGGGGGACTCCGACATAATTTTAAAGCTAGATGGGAGGTAAGTGCAATTATGCATAACTTGTGAATATTACCTTAATTTTCATCTTCAGAGTAGAAATATAGTAGATTATCTAAATCTTCATCTATTAATTAGATTGTCAATTTGTAAAAGTTAATAAAATAAATAGGAAAAAAAATATTCTAGTGACATGTTTATTCAATTAGGAATTATATTTTTCTCATAAACCAAAAATTGACATCGTGATGGCACCAATCCCAATCTCAATCCCACATATTGATAAGGCAACTCTTCAATTACCAATCATTTAACAAAAATTATAAAATAGAAATTATATAAGAAGCAAAAATAAGTGCTACACAAAATTTATCACTAAATTCAATTAGAATGTGGAAAACAACTGTAATGCCAAAGACATAATAAGATTATTTTTGTGACTTTTACCTCTTTTATTGTCTTTTTCATAACTTAAAGTTATCTATTAATGATTCTTTTTTATTTGACTTCCTTTTCTTTTTTACAAATCATAATCTATGGTCATAATGACACTAACCTTAATACCTATGTAGATAAGCGGAAGTAATTAAATAATAACATAAATAATCCTCAAAAACCTGAATATTTCATAATAAAGTAAGACTACTAAAATATAACCATCCAAGACACAATGTTAGTCTTACAAAAGCGTTCTAAAACAAAAAACAAATCATGTATAATAAATTCAATTGTCTAACAACTAAAAAGACATACTTTACGTAGAAAAAGATTTGCCAAGTTTTCAGACACAAGGAACTCCGCATAACAACGAATAAATTACCACCTCAACCAGATTAGGATATGTCTAGATAGCTAATTCTAGAATCTGCATCATAAAATTGTAACGACCCAAACCGTCGTTATTTAGGAGAAGGGAAACTCCAGGAAAATATTGGAGCCACTTTCCGCCAGGGTGGTATAGATGCCGCTAGGGCGGTAGCGCCACAACGGGATAAGTAGCCGCCAGAGCGGGATAGGCGAGACAGAATGTAAATAACGCGAAGTCAGATTTTCTCCTTTTTCCTAAAACACCCAAAGGAGGTGTCGATCACCCCAGAAACCGTCCAAAAGCTGCTCTAAGCTTGGGAGACAAGGATAAAGAGATTTCTAGCGTGGGGATCGTGATAGCTTGCGGATTTCTGGTCAAATCCTCTGCCCCATCATCCGAAAACCAGAAATTTATCTATAATGCCTCTGTGAATTATTGGCGCCCAGGTAGGCTACATTTTATTAATTGAGTAGTTACAAATCTGTTATTTACTGCGTGATATATTGATCTTGACAGTAGATTTCATGTGTAGGCTTTCGTGCACCGAAAAGAGAGTGTTTGTAATTGTACCCTAGGGTTACATCAGGTGTATAACGTATGAGGAAGCCTTAGTCAATGAATTAGGGCAAGGAGATGGGTTGACTTCCTAAGTGTGATATTGCTATCGACTTATTGTAATATTGTTATATGCGCGTATGAATGAATGATAAACGGTGGAAACAAACCTAATAAATTTGATCAAGAATAATGCATGTCACGAATTAGTGTTTGGCTGCACGACTTGAGTTTTGTACAATTATGGGTGTGATTGTGATTGTGATTGTACTAACTGGGATCGGATGTCACGTATCGGCATACATATTTGGAACAGGTGTCACGATCCGACATACTAACTTGGAACGGATGTCACGTACCGACATACATATTTTGAACAGGTGTCACGATCCGACACACTAACTTGGAACGGGTACTATGATCTGGTACACTAACAGTTTGGGTATGGATACCATGAGATAACCATTTACTTGTCATATATATGTATTGTTGAGAACGTGTAATTGTCATTGATCCTGAATTGTGTAATTGTCATTGATCTTGAATTGATAACTAGCTAGTGCATTATATATGGTTATATGTGTGGGTTGCGATGTGGTATGATAGTGGGATATATTTGTTTGTGTAGTGGATTGGGAATGGTTAGGTTCCAATCGGGATTGATGCGGTAAGTAGAGACCGAGGGTTCAGGTGTCACTTTGTGTTATCTTAGGGAGGTGGTAATGAGTATTGTCATTGAGAGTTGGGGTGGTGTTATGTTGTGTTGTCGAATGGGCATGTATCATTCGGTAGGGGGTTAGTATTGAACAATTAACAAGCCTTGATAGGACGTAATATGGGGTCAAGGGTTGAGTGGTGAGGTGGAAGAAGGAAGGATTATTTCGTGAGTGGGTGGTCAGGTTGGTAGTGGTTATATCCGGAAGGGGTATGTGCTGGAAAATAAGAAGGCGGAGGAATGAATAGTCTTGTCGCATGTTTTGCTGATCGATTTCTTATATTATGCGGTGGGTATCAAGTTTACCAATGATGCCTACCAGTACGTGTGGTTTTGTACTAATACTACTCTTGCTATGCCTTTTAGGCATAGTCTGGATGCAGGTTCAGTGATGTTTCGTAGGTGAAGACGAATGAAATCTCCAACAGCTTCTACTTTTCTTCCATGTGGTGGGAGCTGTGTCATTTACATATTGTTGTGTCTTGTATTCTTAAAAGCTCTTGTACCTGTTTAGACTAGATTCTTGGGGGTGTTAATTACTTTACAAGTCTTAACTAAAATTGTTTTAAAAACTCTTATTTATAAATCTTCATAAAATTGTTTTATCTTTTTTTTCTTAATTTTCTGCATTGTTTTAATCATTGGGATTTGAGGGTTCTCCTACTTAGGATTTAGATTAGGTGCCCGTATGGCTCGGTGGGTTGGGTCGTGACAAATTGGTATCAGAGCCCAGGTTACCGGTCTCCCCGTACAAGAGCACATGTGAAGTAGACTCATGTGGATGGGTGTGTTGACGTCCACATCTAATCCTCAGGAAGCTATGAATCATTCTACGAAGTTCTCTCATATTTTCTCTCCTTTCGTGCGAGTGTCGCTTGTGGTATGAGTTGAGTCTAATTGGTATCTCTCGATTCCAATTGGTATCTCAACGAAGTGAACTAGACGCCGTAGTTACGGTTGAAGGAACACGAGTAAGGTAAATTGGAACTGAGAAGGTTCCAATTGGTATCTGTCCCTAGGGGCTGCATAAACACATCGATGACCAACGATGGCCATCTATGTAACAGATTAATTAAGAATTTGAACTTGTCTATGAGTTGTATCTTGAAACTGTGAATGCGTGTTTCTTGTTGTCTGAATTATCTGTGAATGTGGAAGTTGTATTTGCTTGGATGTGATGATATGATTATGTGCACAAGAAATGCGTGTGTAAGCTTTCATATGAGTAATATGTTGGCCGAATTTTTGAAATTTTGCAAGTTGTAACTGCTTAAGTATCGTGAAACTCGTTGTGAAAAGAAGGTCATGACTAAGTTCGGTGCAAGGGTATAGATAATCTATGAATTGATTCGTAAACAGAATCTGGACGTGCATTGAGACCAACTAATAACCGTGTGATTATCTAGGTGTATCCTGGGAACGAGTGCGTTGTAATGTTGAAGTAATGTGAAGGGATTTTGGAGCGTGTATCATTGGGTTGACTCGGGGTAGGCGACGATTATCCCAGCTAAGGGGATTATCCTAAATGCCTAGTTATAGCCGGGGAATCTAGGGGAAACTTGGAAAAGAGAAGAACCCCAGAAAAATTGTTGGCAGGGATTTTGTTTCCGTCAAGGCCGCTGAGGCGGAATTTTTCCCGCTACGGCGAGACCGCCAGTGCGGGAATTCTCCCTCCAGAATGGGACATGGCAAGATAGAATCTCAGCCCTGTCTCCCCAGTTTTCCTTTGTCACATATATAAACCCTGAAATGTATCTGAACTAATCCCTACAATTCAATCAGTGTTCAACAATTGAGTATATATTATAAACCTTAGCAATTAATTAGTAGCTGCGAAAGATAGCAAAAACCAGCATCAATGTGCTACAAAAATATGAGGAAAGCGAAAAGATAAAATTAAGTTTTGGCTCTAAATTACAAGCCCAAGAAGGGAGAAAAACCAAATCAAGACCCCTGGGACTGGGAGGTGTCATCATCAGAGTCAAGGTCCTCTGAGGGTGCCATTCCTTTCACGGCTTCATCCATAAAGGTGAAATGCTGGAAGTCTCCTGTCTGGACTAGGGGAATCTCCTGTCCGGAGGTAACACAAGTAAAGACGATCTTCAAGGTCTTTCATATCCGGACCATCCGATAGTCCCTTTGCAGACCCTTCTCCCACTCCTGGTGCAGCTCACGATAGAGCATCTCGACCTCCAGGGCAGTGTTGGGTGGAACCAGAGTGATTTTAGCAAAAGAGCTCCCCAATCTCCTCTGGACAGCCGCTAAATCCTCCTTCACCTGTGCACCTGAGAGCGGGGGCTGGGACTGGGAAAGATGAGTGTCGTCGCCTGCACCATTTTCCCCTCCCTCATCGTCCGCCTCCACAGTCGTCTGACTGTTACTGGCCATGTCCGTCCTCCTCCTCCTCCTGCTCCTAGAAGTAGAACTCGACCTAACCAAAAGAGGTTGCAGGGGGGGATCCATAGGAAGTACCTCATCCGTGTCCAAGAGTGGCACCCCTGCCCTCTTGCACATCGCAATTACCAGTCCAAGAAGGTCTTTTTGTTACCCGGTAGAACACCTTTCACTCAAAAATGATTTGTGCACCCATGTTCAGCTCAATACCCTGAATAGCACACGCCACCACCAAGGCCCGAGGAAATCTTACGTCGGTGTAGTTGCCCAACGGGCGAATCCTTCTAGTAATTAAGTGTAGTCACCTCTTAGCATCGGGTGACCAGTCCGCTCTAGTAATGCCCTCTGTAGTAGGCCAGTAAACCCTGTTCCGAAGTGTAGGCTCCACCAGCGTATCCCTTAACCAGCCCAGATCTATCTTCCTCAGCTTGGCCTCGTAATCCGCATTAGAGACATCGGGCACCTCCAACACCTCATTGATGGCTGTAGCATTTAGGGGGATGTCGTTTCCCTGGATGCGGATGATAGGGTAAGTGTCACACCTCGAGACTACCCCCGAGATGTAGACACGGGACCTAGGACCACAAGTGATCTCAAGTTAACCCTGCTGGCATGATCATGAGCATACTAAAGATAATAAACTGATATGGAAGCTAAATCATAAATAAAAATGAAAAGATGGGGAATACCCATATACTATAACTAAGATATATGAAAACTGATGAGTTTAATACAAAGAAGATATTCACTCAATACTAAGTTGAATCTATCTATGTCTGAAAATAGCCTCTAACTGACTAAAAATGCTAAGACGGGCCCCAGCTAAGTCTAGCAAAACTAAAACTAAAGGACTAAAAATACTGAAAAGAAACTCATGACTATTGTCCTCGGAGAATAAGGACTCACCACTGATTCTGCTGAACTGGAGATCGAGAACCGATCTAAGCGTGATCTGGATGCTGAGAACCTGAACCTACATCACGAGAAGATGTAGCGCAAAGTATGTGTCAGTACTTGAAAGGTACTGAGCATGCATGATAGAATACAACTGAAATAACATATAACTGAATAAAGCAAATAAGCAATGACATAATATGAACATGATATAGATACTGAATGCTGAGATAACTGAATGCAGTGACCAATTTATAACATGTTGAAACTGAATACTAGATATACTAATAAATGGTCAATGAAATAGAATCTGACTGAACTGTGGGAGCTATTAATAACCGATAATAAAACCACACGAGCTAAATGTGGAGTCCGATGTATACGCCCCATCGAGAGGACCCAATATACTCGGCCAAAGAAATAGAGGCATGTTGGCGTGATCACTGAAATGATGCCCACAGAGGGGACTTACAACCTACGTGGCTAGTAGTTCTGGGACTATTTGGGTACGTTGAACCCTAGTCCAACTCGGTATTATGCTACTCCCAATGGATTAACTAATTAACACATTATGATTAAATTTATGTAAGTTACTGGATAGCTCAAACTAAACATGCAAACTGTGAATGCAACAATTAAACTAATATTGATGCATTAATAATTGAGGCATGTATAACTGAATAACTGAAATATCTGACCTATCATGTGTAATTCAAGCACTAAAGAAATACATAGCTAGGGTTCTGGAATTCATACATTAAACTGAATATTAACGTACTAATCTGATTTGGATCATTCTAATAGCTAAGAACCCAATAATTCTAACATTCAAGAAACCCTAGGTCTAGTCATAATAAGGGAATCAAGAAACTGACTGAAAACTAGGGACCTAATGGGTGAAAGGAACCCACTAGTGAAAACCCACATACCTGGTGACGAATTTCACGGAGAAATACTTTGATTTCTGGGCTGGAACTGAAGAAAACTTGTTGCGTTCTTGAACTAGGGCTCTTGACCTTTTTCTCCTCTCTTGCTTCTAATTTTCTATGTTTTGATTAATGATTTGACTTAGGTAAGTTCTAGTTATGTTTCTAGGCTTAAACTGACTAAAACCTAATAATTTCAGGTCTAAACGACGTAGCTTAGGGGTCCAACGAAATAGAAAAAGACCAAAAGACCCCTGACTTAACTGTTATCGGAGTGATTGACGGATGAGACCTACGGGCCGTAGATTGGAGTCGTAGGTCAAGTCTGCCAGACAGGGCTTCACTAAAACGAGCATAACTTTTTACTCAGAGGTCAAATTTTAGCAAACTCGATAGCGTTGGAAAGAAAATTCAATTATCTATCATATCATAGGTCATGGGACACATAATTCCTTTCGTGCTAAAAGTTATGACCATTTGAAGTTGACCAATCATCAATTTTCCTCTAACTGGTTGCTGACCCTCACCTACGGTCAGACTTACGGACCGTAGATTGAATGACGGTCCGTGCTGGTCAACCATAGTTCGTGTCAGAGGCTAGGTAAAGGAGTCTTGATCCACAGACACAAACCACAAATCGTGGTCTGACCTACAGACCATAGGTCTGTCCATAGGTCGAGACTTAGCCGATTTTCTAAGCTGGGTTGGGGAGGGGTTGTAGTGGTGAACCACGGACCACAAGCACGGGCCGTGGTCTGACCTACGCTCCGTGGATGGCAATCGTGGGTTGCACCTACAACTTCTCAAAATCTGCATATTGGTCTATCTAGGATACGGGGTGTTACGGTAAGGGTCATCCCAGCGGACAATAGGGAGGATAGCATATAACTCCCTCACCCAAGTGGAATGTGCATCCGGATGAGCCTCTATCAGTGGAGCCAGCCAAATTCCATGAAACGGGTATAAAAGGCTAGCGTCTTCCCCTCTAAACCCTGCAAGACAAAACCTCTCTCGCATCAGAACTTGTTTTTCCGATAGTCATGATGTTTTTCCCGACTAGCAGCATTGGGAAACCAAACGAATGGCAAATTTTCTTCATTGATATCATCCATTTAGAGACGCCTGCAAAAATTGAGAAGTACACATTAGAACTCCATGGGACTAGACAATATTTGGTTAACGGGAAAAATAAATTTAATGGCCTTAAAAAGGACCCAGACCACTGTTTTCCCAAGTCCCGGCACAGCAGCCAAAATCCCGCTAGAGTGGGATGATGGAGGCCGCCACAGCGGGATGAAGGCTACCAGAGTGGCTTTTATCTGGGATGAACACCAGGCACGATCATGGCGCCTCTTCATCCCAAAACCCTCATTTTCAAAGAATTCCAGCAGATCAGAGTATATTAAGTACCTTAGAAACTAAATATGCGATTGTATTGACAAAATAACCCCTAAATAGTGCCCAATTTCAAGTTTTACGCTAAGGAACTATTCAACTTCCCCCACCCATTTTGGCAACTATTCGACCATGTTTTTGCGAAATCCTTACGCCCAGGACGTTATGGAGACGTTGGGGACGTAAGGGAAGTGTCCATCCTATGTTTTTCTATCCATCTAGCAACCTAAGTTCATTTTCAAAAAACTACACAAAAATAGTTTCTACTTGATTCAATAGCAGCATGTAATCGTTGTTAATCAAGTATTGAAGTAAAGAGCATAATGAACAAGAAATTTTACCTAAGAGATGACGTTCGGAAAAAGTGAATCGAGAGGATTTTTGGAGAGTTTGAGTGAGAAAAAAGGGAGAAATAAAGAAACTATTCCCCGTTCCCTCTTTACTGTTTACGATCGCCCGCTACAGTGGGAGATGTCTCGCCATAGTGGTCTCGCCTTGGCGGGAGGCCTGTCGCTCTGGCGGGATCAGGCGGTGTAAATGGGGCACGTTCTTTTCCTCGAGGGTTGCCTCAAATTCCTAACCAGCCCTTGAGTATAGCACCCTTCGTGTTTCAAATTTTGAAAGTCACCATCCGTCGTGGTTTCGTAATGGGCCAGTTCTTTAGTTTTAAAATACTTCGAGATAGGACGTGTGATGATCCGTCCACTAGTCATTCGGGGACGAACGAGAGGTAAATTGGTATCTATTGTAACGACCTGAACCGTCGTTATTTAGGAGAAGGAAAACACCGGGAAAATATTGGGGCCACTGTCCCGCCAGGGCGGGCTAGATGCCTATAGGGCAGCAGCGCCACAGCGGGATATGTGAGACCGAATGTAAATAACGCGAAATCTGATTTTCTCTTTTTTTCCTAAAACACCCAAAAGAGGTGTGGATCACCCCGAAAACCCTGCAAAAGCTGCTCTAAGCTTGGGAAAGAAGGAGAAAGAGATTTCTAGCGCGGGGATGGCAATAGTTTGCGGATTTCCAGTTAAATCCTCCGTCCTGTCGTCTGGAAACCAGAAATTTATCTACAATCTCTCTGTGAATGCTTGGCGCCCAGATAGGCTAGGTTTTATTAATTGAGTAGTTACAAATCTGTTATTTACTATGTGATATATTAATCTTGACAATAGAGTTCATGCGTAGGCTTTCGTGCACCGAAAAGAGAATGTTTGTAATTGTACCCTAAGGTTACATCAGGTGTATAACGTATGAGAAAGCTTTAGTCAATGAATTAGGGCTAGGAGATGGGTTGACTTCCTAAGTGTGAGATTGATATCGACTTATTGTAATATTGTTGTATACGCGTATAAAAGAATGATAAACGGTGGAAACAAACCTAATAAAATTGATCATGAATAATGCATGTCACGAGTTAGTGTTTGGCTGCATGAATTGAGTTTTGTACAATTATGGATGTGATTGTGATTGTACTAACTGGGATCGGATGTCATGTACCGGCATACATATTTGGAACGGGTGTCATGATCCGACACACTAACTTAAAACAGATGTCACGTACCGACATACATATTTGGAACGGGTGTCACGATTCGACACACAAACTTGGAATGGGTAGCACGATCTGGTACACTAACAGTTTGGGTATGCGTTCCATGAGAGAACCATTAACTTGTCATATATGTGTATTGTTGAGAACGTGTAATTGTCATTGATCCTGAATTGATAACTAGTTAGTGCATTATCTATGGTTATATGTGTGGGTTGCGATGTGGTAAGTTAGTGAGATATATTTGTTTGTGTAGTGGATTGGGAATGGTTAGGTTCCAATCGGAATGTGATGCGGTAAGTAGAGACCGAGGGTTCAAGTGTCACTTTGTGTTATTTTAGGGAGGTGGTAATGAGTATTGTCATTGAGAGTTGGGGTGGTGTTATGTTGTGTTGTCGAATGGGCATGTATCATTCGGTAGGGGGTTAGTATTGAACAATTAACAAGCCTTGATAGGACGTAATATGGGGTCAAGGGTTGAGTGGTGAAGTGGAAGAAGGAAGGATTATTTCGTGAGTGGGTGATCAGGTTGGTAGTGGTTACATCCGAAAGGGGTATGGGCAGGAAAATAAGAAGGTGGAGGAATGAATAGTCTTGTCGCATGTTTCGCTGGTCGATTTCTTATATTATGCGGTGGGTATCGGGTTTACCAATGATGCCTACCAGTACGTGTGATTTTCTACTGATACTACTCTTGCTATGCCTTTTTGGCATAGTCTGGATGCAGGTTCGGTGATGTTTCATAGGTGAAGACGAATGAAATCTCCAACAACTTCTACTTTTCTTCCATGTGGTGGGAGCTGTGTCATTTACATGTTGTTGTGGCTTGTATTCTTAGTAGCTCTTGTACTTGTTTAGACTAAATCCATGGGGTGTTAATTAATTTACAAGTCTTAACTAGAATTGTTTTAAAAACTCTTATTTATAAATCTTCATGAAATTTTTCTATCTTAGTTTTCTTATTTTTCCGCATTGTTTTAATCATTGGGATTTGAGGGTTCTCCAACTTAGGTGTTAGAGTAGGTGTCTGCACGGCTCGGTGGGTTGGGTCGTGACAAAAATATACAGTAAAAGTAGCATAAGTACAAACCACGCATATTCAGTAGGGCATCGTAAACCAACCGAGCAAGAGTAATAGCTATAAATACAAAGAATACTATAAATCATGTACTTTAAAAATGTCCTAGTAGTTCAGTATAAGACAGTCAATAAGAAGCAATATGATGCATAATAATAATTTTGAAGATGTGCAATTTACTTTAATGCATTGTCCAATAATTATATTAGTGTACCTTCTCTGCTCAGAATATGTTGTGAGGTGAGATTCATAAGGGACTTTTTGGGTCCATATACTCCCCCAAACTATTTTTCTTGAAAATACAAATTGTTTTGTTATCCTGGATATAATCAATAGTTAATTACCCAAATCTATTTTCCTCGTGCATGCATATTTACTTTCAAAGATGTTAATAAAATAAGTTTCAAATACAATAATAATATAAAATGTCTTTTTCAACACAAAAAGTGAGGGCTAGAAGTCTCCTCGAATAATGGATTTACTTTAAAAACTAATTTGGAGGGTCACATGTGATCACTTAAGCAGATTGATATTCTAAATAAATCTTAGTCTAATAACTCTCTTTTAATCTATTGAATAGATCTTTTTTAGAATTTTAGCTCATCTAGGCATATTAATCTCCTTGAATAATAAGATGTAATGAAAGAGAGTACAATGAAAAACAAAAATTCAATTAACGAATCATTAGACAATACTAGATCCTAATCTTAGATTCCACGGTAACAATTCAAATATAATTTCTTAGGCCATTTATCGACTTAACTTTAACAGACAGTTATTTTAATTCCTTTGGCCTAACTTTGCAATCTCGTGTCATTTTTACCCCATACTTTTTTTATTTCAAGGTCTTTTAACCTACATTGCACAAAACATCTTTCATAAGTTCTAAATCATGTAATGGAGTAAGAGTATTTACCTAGATTATCCTCAAAACAGAGTATACATGTGGAAAAAACATGGCTAAAAAGAATGTAAATTCACTAACATCAATATCATTTTAAAACCTAGTCCGAAATATGAAGCCTCATAGAAATAAGTAAAACTAAGATCAAATAAAATTGTAGCAGGTCAATGACATGTTGCAACATTACCTTTGATAACTTCATCCAAGGACTCTGTTTGTAGTCTCCCAAGAAATATAGCAATGTATGTGATCACCCTCATACTACCTAGAATTCAACAATGTAGCATCAAGAGGGAACACAAGCTGAAGTTCTTATGTTTTCTGCTTAAGATATTTTGCAACACCCATAACTTCTAAATAAAAAATTCAAATCATTCTTTGAATGTGTATAGGCCCAAACCTAATGATTTCAAATTGTACATATGTGTTAAGTTCAATTATTTAGTGTAGGTATAGATTTGGAGATTAATTAAGGTTAGAAGAATCCTTTAGGACAAAGTTGAATTGAAAACTTTCTTACCGATTGAGTTTTGCTAATAAGTTTTTACTTAGGTCAACTTCAAAGGAGCAAATCTCCTAGAATACAAATAGTTATGTGTCACGATCCAAAAACTAAGGTCATGATGGCACACACCCCAAACACAAACCGATGTGTAAGTCTGAGAATCTAACTCAAGAACTATCTCAAAAATTGCAGAAAAAAGGTAAATACACATATGAGACTTCTAGAACGAAGTCAGGCCATAAAAGAAGAAAAACTAAGATACAACAAAGAATTTCTGACACCTAGTATCATAAGCATTAGAGAGAATTCTAATATAATATCCGAATTTGAGATTCAACAATTGTATTTGAAATATACATAAAGACAAAAATAAAAGATGAAGCTTGAATGATGACCCGAATGAGGATCTAACCACAACTTTGAAGCTCAAATATTGCACAATTAATTTAGTCGTCTCAATTAATACTCATACTAAGGGTTGCAATAAAGGGTTACAAAAGTAGGGGTGTGTATGATCCACTTGTGCTCAGTAGGTTATGACGACTGAATAAAATAAAATAATAATATTTATAAAATAACTATGAATCTCTTCTACCTGCATACAAAAAAATCTCACTTCAGCACCGCAATTTTATATATATATATATATATATATATATATATATATTGATATTTTATTTTATTCAGTCGACCTAACCTACTGAATGACACGAGTAAAGTAAACAAAGTAAAGATATACACAAATTTTCATAATGGGAAGTTAATTACACAAACAGACAAGGCTAGTCCATGCGATGCAATGCAATGAAAGAATGATGTAGTGAAATCTAGGTTGTCGCACAACCAATCGTATACACCTTGTCAAGTTTTATCTCCCAAGATAAGGACCCGTGGAGGAATCACAATCCATATACCAAAATCTCATAATGTCAATATCTCATTCTCTTGCCACCTATCTAGTGCTGGCAGGGGGACCGGCTCGGCCCGCCCCGGCCCGCGACCGGCTTGAGAACCGGCTTGCCGGGCCCGGTCCCGTAAGTTATAGCGGGTTGGGAGGGGTTCGAGATAGGGGACCGGTTAGGGGCCGGTTCGCCCTTCGGTCCCAATTAACTCTGCCCGGTCCTGGCCCGGTTGAACTGGCCGGTTTCGCGGGATCTCCTCAAATTTTTATTTTTTTTTTGTTTTGTTTTAAAATTATATCCGTTGGGGCAACGGCTAGTGGGACCCCCAACAGATTTATTTATCTTTTTTACTTCCCCAACACCCCCTACTACCCCTTACCACCCCTCTACTTTTAATACTTTAATTTAAACCCTCAAGTTATCATAAATACACTTTAACACATTTTTAATATTATAAATACTCCTCTATCCCTTATTATTTCTTACAAAATCATCTATTCTCTCATCTATATTCTATATCCTCTCAATCTTAAGTCTCAATTTTTTATTCCATTTAAGTCTCATATTATATCATAATACATATATTTCAATTCTAAATTTTCATATTATATCATAATATATATAATTCTCATATTTGCTATCAAGTATTGGAGTTCCATATTACAAGTTACAACAAACTACAAGCTTCAAGAATCGGTTATAACGTCTGCTATTAACGCAGATGTTTGGTACATTCGTTTCATAATATTTATAATTTATTTTTTGTCATTAATTTTTGTGTTATTATTATTTTTATATTACACTTTACATAAAATTAAATATATGAGTTCTAGATTAAAAAAATACCTGTAAAGGAAAAGAGAAAAAACCAAGTGGCATTAGTAAATTATTTAATTTTAATAAAAAAAGTAGTAAGGAAAAAAATAAGAGTAAATGTGGTGGTACTTCTTCTAAATCAATGTCTAGAGTTAGATTTAATACAAATGATTCTACTTATGTTGATGATACTTCTTATTCTATTGATTCAAATGGTCAACTTGATCATGAAATTTTACAAAAAATTTATGGTGATATTAATCCTTATCTTGATGAAAATCCAGGTGAAGAAGTAGAAGTTGGTTCGAGAGAAGAGGAATTAGAAGATACACCTACTAGTCCGGTGACAAAAGTTCCAAATGAAACTACAAATTCAATGGAGCAAAATTGTGGACGCCCACCCCTTATACCTCCTACGAGGGAGAAGGTGAAGTATCAACGCCCTAAAACTTTTGTTGTGTGGCAATTTATGACTTTAGATAAGGAAAACTCTATTGCTATTTGTAATAAGTGTAGGCAACTTTTTAAACATAAACAAGGTGGGGGTTAAGGTGGGACGGGGGGCTTAAATAGACATTTGTTATCTTGAGTGCCGATTCAATATAAAGAAGCTAAATCATTAGCTGATAGAAAAAAAGGAATTTCAGTTAATGATTTTGATATTAATGTTAATGAATCGGTAGGGGCTTCTAACATAGTTCAAGGAACATTAGATCCTTCTAACCCCGGTGGTCCAATAACACAACGTAAATATAATAAGGAAAGAGATTGCGAAAATTTAGCTAAAATGGTTTATGTTTGTGGTTTGCCTTATAGTTTTCCTTCACATCCTGATTTTATTGAATATATTCAACAAACTTATAATCTTACTTATAGAGGTTTTTCAAGAAATACTGTTAAATCTGATGTTTTTGTATATCAAGGTAAACATTGTCAATATCTTCATTGTATATTTAGCAAATTAGATTGTAGAGTGTCTATAACTTCGGGCATGGGTCGTAGTATTAATGGACGTGATTATTTAACTGTTACAGCACATTGGATTGATCATAACTAGAATGTCCAAAAAAGAATCTTATATTATAAAGAATGTGTAGAGAAAAAAAACCGGTGCATATTTTAGCTTCAAATATTTTGAGTGTTATAGATTATTACATGCTTATAGATAAAGTAATGTTTGTCGCATTAGATAATGCATCTAATAATATAGACGTTGCTAGTATGTTAAAAACTAGACTATGTCCAATTGATGATAATTCTTTTCATGTTAGATGTGTTGCACATGTATTAAATTTAGTTGTACAAGATGGTATTTCATTATTTAAATGTGGTTGTATGAAAATTGAATATGTTGTTGCCTGGATTTTTTATGCTCAAAGAGCTGCTAGAATTAGGGAATTTAATGAGCGTTGTGTACTATGTGATTTGCCACCAAGAAAAATTCCAAGACATATTAAAACAAGGTGTAATTCTTTTTTCGAAATGTTTTCAGTTGCTTACGAATATAAAAGACCCATACAAATGGTGTTTAATGCTCATAATGCTGACCCATTAGAGAGAATTTGTGAAGAAGATTGGGAAGAAACTAATGAACTATTATAATTTTTAAGACTTTTTTATGATGCTACAATCATGTTTTCTGGAATTTATTATCCTACTATTTCATCAGTAATAATAAATATTTGTGCTATTTCAATTCAATTTTCTAAATATAAAAAAATTGAAAAATTTAGAGTTGCAATTGAAGGTATGATTGAAAAATTTTAAAAATATTTTTTTCCTATTCCTCAAAAAAATTTAACTTTACTTCATCCTGACTATAAATTACGAGGTGTGCAGGGACTTGTTGACACTTTTTATGATACTTTAGAAATTTTACCGGAAGAAAATCCAACTTGTGAAATGTGCAAGTTTAGCATAAAAGTAGAAGCAAAAATTTTGTATGAAAAAAATATATAACTACAGGAAATACTCAAGGAGAAGTTGGTCAAACTTCTAATCCTCAGAGTAAAGTTCGAATTTCAAGTTATATGTGAGGTTTTCTTGGTCTTAATTCTACTAACCGTGATGATTTTGAAGAATATCTTAATCAATCTTTAGAAACGGTGGAAGACGGGGATGGCAATGAAGATTTATTAGCATGATGGAGGAGGCGGAGTGCTGCATTTCCAATTTTGAGCAAAATGGTTCGTGATGTTCTAGCTATTCAAGCTTCATCAGTTGCATCAGAGGCTGCTTTTAGTGCGGCAAGGTTTCTGTCACACCCCGAGCCTACACCCTGGGCGGGACCGGCACCCGGAGACCATTGCTGGCCCCAAGCGAACCCTTGGTCTGGCTTTCTTAACTCAGCGGAAACCTAACTCAACAGAATAACTCAATGCAATGCAAAGTTATAAAACAACTTAACTGATAAAATCTGGCCAAAAAGGCAACTCGAGTCTCAAAATAGAATATTTACATATATACATAGATGAGAGACTCAAAACTAACTGACCGACTGTCTATGAAGCATATATAACACTGAGATGGATGTTGGGACAAACCCAACAACAACCTAATAAAACAAAACTAGGAACACAAAATATCCGAGTCCTCCGGAAAGAAAGGAGGCTCACCACTGACTCTGGAGTGCTCAGCTGGATCAACGGCATACGGGATGCTGATCTTGGGTACCTGCGTCTGCATCATAAAATGATGCAAGCCAACTGGCATTAGTACATGGAATGTACGAGTATGCGAGCTGGACCGCTAAACAACAACTTAAGCCTGAAAGGGATACAAAAGAGAACTTACCTTGGGTCTGTTCAACTCATGAATAACTGGACTCAATATAAAGCAATAAGACACATGCAATATATATAAAGCTTGTAAAACTATTTAAAACATGATGTAAAAATCATAATTATAATATCATGAAAATATCATGCTTCCTCTCAAAGTTTACTTGTGCAATACATGAATGAAGTCTCATACCCCCATTCATACTAAGCAGAACCCCTCGAGAAACCATGCAATTTCTACTGTGGTAGTTTCTCTAACCGACAACCATCACTATGAAACTAAGTGGTGATACAACGTTTTACCTCACATTGCCCAAGGATCATCCTATTCCTTGCCGTGATATAGGAAGCTAGTGATACAACGTTTTACCTCACGTTGTCAAAGGACCATCCTATACCTTGTCGTGATAAAGGAAGCTAATGATACAACATTTTACCTCACGTTTCCCAAGGACCATCCTATACCTTGTCGTGATATAGGAAGCTAGTGATACAACGTTTTACCTCACGTTGCCCAAGGACCATCTTATACCTTGTCGTGATATAGGAAGCTAGTGATACAACGTTTTGCCTCACGTTGCCCAAGGACAATCCTATACCTTGTCGTGATATAGGAAGCTAGCTTTACTAAGTGGATCCACTAGCTTAACCTACGGGATCATCTAAAAGTATGACCCGTCAAATCCCATGTTTGGCTACATGGTTCTTATGGAGAGTTGAGTTAATATGAACTCGTGTCCCCAATTCGATGCTCAAGGCTACTCCCAAAAAAATACTTTAGCTCATTAGTGTTTTAAACACATCTTTCTTTAGTTGAGATAATTACTAAAAACTTAGCCCAAAGGCTCTTGAAAACTCTTTCTAAAATGAACATCTCAAAACCATATTTTAATATGATCATTGATGACTCGGGATATTCATACTACTTAAACATTGATGGTATATCTAGAGACCATACTGTTTAAACATTGATGACATACTCGATTTGTCATACTAATCATGTTTTAGAAACTCTTTCGCAAAACTCATCTTTTCTCAAAAAGAGATAGTACTCAAACTTCTCAAAACTCTTTTGGAAATCTCAGTTTCCTCTCATCTTAAATGTAAAAACATTTATAAACTTCTTTGGGAATACTTAGTTCCCTAATAGCTTTTGAGAAATGAACTCAACTTTATGATCTTGACTTAACTTAAAACTCGATACTCTTTACTTGACTTGAAACTTGAGACTCTTTACTTAGCTTGAAACTCTATACTCTTTGCTTGACTTGAAACTTGAAACGAAGTTAAAACGTTCAATAGCGACTCTTGAAAAGGTTTAAAGACTTGCTTTGACTTGCTTAACTTCTAAGCTTAGCTCTAACTTCACTTGACTTCTAATCTTCACTTGACTTGAATTGGATTATGGATTCAAGATTATGATCATGTTAGGAATGACTTTTAGGTGCTTAGAAGTAGCTTAGAGTAGTTAGAATCGAAAAGGAGTGAAGGTGCACTTTAAATGAACTCAAACGGGGCAACCGACGACAAACTGGATGGGGTAGGTGACCCTGGCGCGGGGCGCTAGCCCCTAAACTTCAGAGGTGAGTTTGGGGAGCTCTGGCAGGCGCATCGCGCCAGGCCCCCAGCCCAGAAATTTCAGCAAGTTTATTTTCTCGTTTTCTCACCTTATTTCGCCTAAAATCAAATGGTTTCTTCCCCAAATCACTTAGAATCATTAAAACCCTCAACATACAATAGATTCAACTCAAAAACACAACCGGAAACATGTCCCAAATCAACAAGGGACTTCAACAACACAATCAACAACATCAACAACACAATCAACAACATCAACAACACAACCCAACAACTTCAACAACATAACCAATCTTTTCTCGAAAATAAAACGAGCTTGGCGTGTGGGGGAAAGGATCAACCCAACACTATGAACTCACATACCTAGTAGGGATCACCCCCGACGATATCCACGACGGAAACTTGTTTGATCTCCTCTTTCTCCTCTTCTTCTCTTATTCTCTTCTTCTCTCAAAACCCTCACTCTCACTCTTTTAAAAATGGGACCAACTGATCTAAAAATCAGTCCAACACTACAATATAACCAAAGGAATTGGTTAGCGAAAAGACCAAAATCCCCTTAAAATTTCCGGACGGATTCCCTGCCAACTACCCAACTTCCAAAGGACATAACTCACTCATACGAACTCGGAATCCAGCAAACTCGGTGGCGTTAGAACGATCATTCCACGAACTTTGCAACCATCACTGGAACTACACCTAACTCATCCTGAACTAGAAGTTATGACTGATCAAAGTTGGCCAAAACTCACTGATTTCCTACACTGGACCAAATTTTCCAGATTTTTGAATTCCTTCCAAAAATAGTTAATTCCAATTCTAAGCCTCTTCATAGCTATTTCAAATTGTCGGATGTTACAGTTTCAACTTGGCGATCATAGACATTCATTGGTGGAAGAAAGTTTGGAAACATCAGTTTTATTTAGAGACTGGGTCAACGCCGAGAGGAGGAATTCTAATTTGCCAAGGTTAAGTTCCAAGAAGAAGCTTGGATTAATGCGGTAATTGGATCTAGTGATGATGAATTAGAGTCACAAGAGTTTCTAGCATGGCTAGTTGATTGAGTGATCATGGCTACTAAATTCTCCATGTGTAGGTACTAAGATTTCTTCTAGGGCTTCATTCTAAGATGTTTATCTTAACCTCTTCTTGCTTCTATAAAAGTCTTTATATAAACGTCACCTGAATTGGCTTATCGAACCACTTAGTCTAACTCTTAATAGTATGACGTCTTCTTCTTCTTGGCCCACTAACACCATCCTTCTAAGTTCATATCGACTTAATTGGAGGAAATTTAAAGTATATTTAAGAGGCTCATCACTAGTTATATATGATTCCTTTGACCAACTCTTAAAGGTAATACATAATGCTTACATCAGCCTACTCCACATTGATAATTCAAAAATACTATCTAGGCATACATAGATTTAGGTTACACCTCTTAATGTTCTTCCTAATATAATGACTTAGCCACACTTCATTCTCTCATCTAAGAGTCATAATACCACACTTGTACCACTCTCATTTATCAAAAAGTAACACCTTAATTCCTCACCCATTTTTTGTCAAACCAACTAGACCAGATCTTGAAACTAACATCATCACCCTCATGTTGCCATATTTTTTTTTATCATGACACTCATCTCAAATTCAAACTTATAGTCTAGTACTACCCACAGATGTCAATATAACTGCTCACATACTATACTAACTTACAACTACTAGATAAAATTAAGAAACACTTACCCACTAAGACCTCATGGCAAGTAGGCATTCATTATCTCGTGTCTACCTATTTACATATTACTGTCACATTCTCTTTCACAATCTAAGTACTATTTACTCATTTACTATACATCATTGCCTAATCAATTCTATAACCATCTGAATATCAAGGGGTTCTCCCTTCAAAATCATAAGTTTATCTTAGATCAATCACCTCATGAATACTCTACTCTTCTATTCAACACTTATACTTGGTCTTCACTAACACAATGACACATCAACATAAACGCTTTTTCGGTTAAAATATACTCTCTCATCCTAACTAGTAACTATTACTCTACCTTCCACACAATATTATTACTCCTTAGCCTACATATAAGGGAAAATCACCTCAGTAATGACTTACTAGGTACATGGCTACAACTTACATACTCTATTCAATAACTATCCCCGTCTCTTAAGTTACTATACTTTCAAATGCATACTTTTAACTTTGGGCACTTCTACTATTACTGGCTCATATTATTGCAAATTACACCATTTTTTGGGCAAAAATACTACCCAAACATTCTAAAACATACTCCCATCTTAAGGAGTATCACTAGAAACAAGGTTTTAAAGAAGAGAATCTAAGAGGACATATCATTTTTAGCTCGAACGCATGATTCATACGAATAAGTGTGCATTCTTTCAAATCAATACACTTAAGCACACTAACTGGCTTCTCTCAAGCACACCTTTGCAATCTCTTGATTATATGAAGACTTTATTTGAGAGTAACTCATCGATAGGGATCTGGGCTTTGCTATTTCAACCACCTTGAGTATGAGGGGTAGTCGAATGGATTTGAGAAATGCACGAGTATGAATAAGTTCCTTATGGTATAGTTCTATTGCACAATTTAGAGTATGAAAGAAGAGAAACTTTTCTTAAATGTCTGTAGTCTGTCATTTATAGAAGTAGGGCCCTCACAACAACAAATAAGATCTTACTGACATGGCTTCATAGACACCCTTGGACACTTGAACTCTATGTTTTGATACCAAATTTGTCATGCCCCTAGCCTACACCTTAGATGTGTTGCCGAAACTTGAGAACCATTGTTGGTCCCCAAGCGACCCTTTGACCTGACTAACTACTTTGCCTTTTTTTTTTACTATCAAGAATTATCGATAAGTAAAATAAAGGGAATAAAATAATGAAAAATATTTTTAAAAAATACTATACTAGAGGAAATAGACAATTAGCAATACAAACATTTCTTTAGTTAATGGAAAGTTTTAAAAAAAAAAAAAAAAGACAATGAAAGAATAAAGTATCAAAAACAAAATGAAATAGAAGAAAGATTATTCGAACAAATGATTTATCATTTGATGAAGGCAGTTTCTTTTTTCTAAATACATATATTTTTAAACTATAATAAAAAAAATTAAAATGTATAAACCTCATAATATGAATTATTTAAAACATATTGTTCTTTTCATTTTAATAAACTCTAAATAATAAAATTATACAATTCATTTAAGCTCCATCTACTAAAATATCTAATTGTGATTATTTTGTTATAGTTTTATAAATTATTTTTCTTTCTCAATTAAATTTATAGACAAATTATAAATTTCATTGTGCATGTATACTTGTGCACATAGAAAGTTTAACCCTACAAAATCAAATTATTCTTAATAAAAATAAAGATATTACTTTCATCGATGTAAGAAACATCTTCATAAAAGCAAATATTTTTACATGATTTAAAATTACTAAAACTGTAAAATATAAATACTAATAATAAATTGAATTATGACTCTTCGTAAAAAAAATATTAGCACCCAGTATTTTTAAAATGTATTTTATAAATTTAATGAGGTATTTTATAATTTCGCAAAGCGCGATCAAGTTCACTATGTCTTTATTATATCTAAAGACTACTGACTTTCAAGTAATGAATCTGTTAGAGTCATTTTTGAAAAATAGCTAAGATAAGAGGATTGAAATCTTTGAATCTTTTATCTCAATGGAAGTGTCATTAAAGGAATTGGTCAAATGAAGTTGTTAGAGTCATTGGCTTTTAAATAAAATTAGTGGCCTAAAGACAAATTAGTACATACACACAAAAATTATTAATTTAGGATTGTCTTTGTTTATTCTCACGTCGAGATTTTGAATTAAGGGTGACATTAAAGTTTCAAAATTAAATGGCGGTGACACAAGTTATTTTAATTGAGTCTAGATGACAATTATGTAATTAAGGATTAAGAATTTATGAGGCATGTGTGGGAGTTGCCCTCAAGTTTTTAAGTTGACAGTTTGATCCATTAATTAAATGAGGGGTAAACGGTAAAAGATTAAAATTTAATTTAACCAAAAATGGAGGAAAACCAACCAAAAGGGGAAATCAATACTACCAAATCCCCGTCGGTAGCCCTCTTTTTCTTCTTCTTCTTGTTCATTTTTGCTTTCTTCATGTTCTCTTCATCTTTTTCTTCTTCTTCTTGTTCAACCATTCTTGCTAAAAAGATTGTTTTGTTGCTTGTCATTGTTGTTCATGGATTCTATTCCTTGTGATTCTTCTTCTTCTTCTTATCTTCTTATTCTTGAATCAGCTTTAGCTAATCAGTGGACCAAATTTCGTTCTATATCAATTGACATTACTTCATAAGTGATTGTGTTCACACACCACTTTGTTTCATAAGTAAAATTAATAGTTCGTTGAATTATTCATCATTTGGGTATACTTGTAGTTTTTTCAATAATTTACATCCGCGTTTCCAATAGATGATTATATTTGTTGCAACAATTGACTCGTGTTAAATAAGTCAGATATTTGAACAGATAATAGTCTTATGTTGCAACATAAAAGTCATATGTTGTAACATATGTGTTGCTCCCGATTGCACACGCAAGTGTACATGGTCGCACAAGTAATAGAATGACTCTTAAAAGAACTAGATTATCGAACCCAAATGAGTTATCAATTAACTATTTACTAAATTATACTAGTCTAATTATTTATTTTAGAGTGCCAAAAGTGTTTGATTTTTATTTATAAAGAAAAGAATGCAGGAATTAAATAATAAGATTACGTACAATGGTTATAAAATTCCAGGGTTGCAGCATGCATTGGACTTCATGTATCGTATCTCAGGCAATGAACTAAGTTCAGTTATCAAGTTACTAATTTACAGGGTTAATTGTATAAGGTCGGGTCTCTCGACCTCTAGTCGCCTACTCCAGTTAGCTGTCTAACTACATCATTGAGCGGGGACCTAATTGGCGAGCATTTATATTTCATCATGTTTCGTAACCAAGCAAGTCATTCGTTCGGACGTCACTCCTGAACACACATCAACAAAATGGAAGATCGAGCTTAAAAATAGACTATATATTTATCCCTAGATGGCCAGTCAAGAAATACTAAAGCAAGAATATAAAAGTAACTTAAACGATAACCAAGAATTAATTCAAAAACCTTTAATATTCAACATTCAATCCATAGCTACAACCCCAGAACAAGGGTATTTAGCTACTAATCTCTAAAAAGAGAAGGAGAAGAAGAAGAAGAAAATAACCCAAAAAAATATTGACGACTTTCTACTTGATACCCTATAATTTCTCTCCGAAAATAATTATTTCTATAAACTATTTATAGATATAGAAAATCCCAAATAAAATAATTGAGTCCAAATCAAATTAGGAACCAAAACCAAAGAGGAATTGGATTCCTTTTCTTTTTCCACATGAACCGCCTCAAAATTTGAGGGGCATTGGCTGTCACGCGGCAGGAAGACCATTAAGCTATCTGCTTGATTTTCTTCTTTAACTTTTCATCTTTAATTTGTGTTAGCTTCAAACTTCTTCTACTTTAACATCAATTTACTCCTACAAATAAAATACACTAATTAGCACAATTCATAAAATTCATATTCAAAAAGAATAAATATAAATAATAAATGTGAGGCAAATAATAATTAAAATATATATATGTTTGGCCTCACATCAATATGACTACATGTTACAACATATTAGTCATATGTTGCGCACTAGATAACTTCTCACTTCAACATATGATTTAGTTGCCGCAACAGAATAATCATATGTTGCAACATATGATTTATCAATCGTAACAGAATAGTCATATGTTGCAATATATAACTTACACATGTTATAACATATGATTTATTTGTCAAAACAAAATAGCTATATGTTGGATCCATATTGTCACAGATAAACAATATGATGAACCAAATGATTTATATCTTGCAACATATTACTTACATGTTGCAACATATGATTTATCTATCACAACATAATAGTCATATGTTGCATCATATGATTTATTTGTGACAACAGTATATTCATATGTTGCAACATATGACTTGCATGTTGCAACAGAATGGTCAAATGTTGCACAAATTACTTACCTTTTGCAATATGTGATTTATCTGTCGTATATGGTCGTATGTTTGAACATATGATTTATCTCTCACAACATATAACTTATATGTCGCAACTTAATAGTCATAGGTTGCAACAGATGTCAAAGTTGTATGTTATCATTAGTACTAATTGTTTTTTGAATTAATTTCTTAAGGTACAATAAATTGAGGGATTATTCATAGGGGTTGATTGTTTTGGTGAATGGATCGAGAAGAAAAATTGATATATTTGGCATTGGAAGGATGGTATCGCTAAACAGTCGGTAGGGATGACTATCGAAAGAAATGTTTTGTATGATAATTTTGTGAATTTAATCATCCATCGTTGTCAACTCAATTGTCAATCGAAATATCTTATCATCGGTTACATTCCCAGCATTTTTCATAATAAGAAGGTCCTACATTTTAAAATAACTTATCAGCCTAGTTCCTACCTTTTCATAATGGATTGTCCCTTTGGATATCTTATTTAGAGAAATACCTCATTCATATGTTGATCCACCTGAAAGAAGGAGATATAAGAGAAGGCGTGGAGTTGGTGAATCATTTTCAACAAGAAAAAAATAAGTGTTCGTATGTAAGGACTTTAGCAACAAAAGAACTACATGTCCAGATCGAAATGCTCCATAATTATTGTTGAATTTTAATTAATATTTTATTCATGGATGTATTTTATCTTAATTTTAATCAACTTGTGTTATTTATATAAAATGTGTGATTTATTTTGAACTGATGTATCTTTAAAACATAATTGTGCATCTGTTATAACATATGTCAATTATGTGTTACTACTTACAACAGAATATTATTCATATGCTCACGGAAGTGACAAAAGTCTCAACATATTGCTTAATGTGTTGGTCTAAATGCTCAATTTTGAAACATATGACTTACATGTTGCAACATATGGTCCAATTTAACATTTTTAATTACTAAATTAATTAATTTATCAATTAATACATCCATTAAATTGACATATGTGGCAACATATGTACATTTTGTGAAAACATATGGCCAATTTTGTGTTGAAATTACCACAGATATGTCATATGATGTAACATATGGATAACATTACATGTTATTTTTTATATTAATTCAATTAAATTGTGTCCTAATACAACACGTAACACTAATATATAGTGTTATAGCATGTCTAATTACAAAATTATGATATAGTGTAACAACCTTCATCAAATTTATCAATTATACAATACATATAGTATTATACCACTAGTTCATCATCCAATGACTAAATAATTCCAAATGATAGTTATATAACACTATAGAGAATCATTATACATAGTGTTATAACATTTTTATTGCTAAATTATGGTCTAATGTAATAAAATATGGTTCAATTTAATATTTTTAATTACTAAATTACTTAATTTATCATTTAATACATCCATCAAATTGACATCTGTGGCAACATATGTATATTCTATTCAATTTTGTGTTGAAATTGCCACAGATAAGTCATATGTTGCAACATATTGATAACCTTACATGTGGTTTTGATATTAATTTAATTAAATTGTGACCTAATACAATATGTAACACTAATATATAGTGTTATACAATTTCTAATTACAAAATTATGGTCTAATGTAACAATTTTCATTAAATTTATCAACTATTCAATACATATAGTATTATATCACTAGTTCATCATCCAATGATTAAGTAATTCCATATGATAGTAATAAAACACAAAATAAAATCGTTATACATAGTGTTGTAGCATTTTTTTTAAATGTTAAATTATGGTCTAATGCAATAAAATTGGTCCAATTTAACATTTTTATTACTTAATTACTTAATTTATCATTTAATAAATCCATCAAATTGACATTTGTGGCAACATGGAACATATGGTAAATTTTGTGTAGAAATTACCACAAATAGGTCATATGTTGCAACATATGGATAATCATACATGTAATTTTTTATATTAATTCAATTAAATTGTGACATAATACAACATGTAACACTAATATATTGTGTTACAGCATGTCTAATTACAAAATTATGGTCTAATGCAACATTTTTTTTATCAATTTATCAATTATTTAATACATATAGTATTATACCACTAGTTTATCATCAAATGACTAAGTAATTTCACATGATAGTCATATAACACAATAGAGAAATGTTATACATAGTGTTATAGCATTTTTTTTATTGCTAAATTATGGTATAATGTAATAAAATATAATCCAATTTAACATATTCAATTACATAATTTATCAATTAATATATCCATCTAATTGGCATCTGTGGCAACATAATTTATAAAAGTTGCAACAGAATTTTCAAAAATGACAACAGAATATGAATCAGTTTCAACATAATTTACAAAAATTGCAACAGAATATGAATCAATTACAATATAATACAAAAAAGTTGTAACTGAATACAAACTGTTCCATTTTCATGGGCAGGCCCCACCCATAACTGGCCCAACAACAATTAACATGTAAGTTGGCAGAGAAGGAGAATAAGATTTTAGACCTCTAACTATGGCAAACTTCTTTTTGCCAGAGAAGAATGACATGCCACAATAATTAATCTAAACCTCATCCTTGTTTTCATTATTCTCGAACATAAACCTTCTTTTTAGAAGTTCATAGACAATGCTTATTTGAAAACGTGCATTATTATTCAGAGGCAAATCAAGATATTTCCCAAAACAACTAGTCCTAAAAAAATCTTCTAAATCATTCTCCTGGATTATTTTCCTGACATAATCGAAAGATTTTCTCAAGACTGACATAATGCTATCACCGATAGAATTAGGCTGGAAATACACAAAAAACGTGTGTGCATTGACAATTTTGACAACATTATCCTCAACTTCATTTTTTTCTTCCTCTTCCTTAACTTCATTTTTTTCTTCTTCCTCAACTTTTTTTCCTTCTTCTTCCTCAACTTCTTTTTTTTTCTTGTTTGTGTTCCTTATTCTCAATTTTTTTTTCACTTTCTTCTTCCTTAGCTTTGTTTTTAACTTGTCTTTCTTACTCATAATCAATTTTTTCTTGTCCTTCTTCATCAGCTTCATTTTTATCTTGTGTGTCTTCATCATTCTCAATTTTTCTTGTCCTTCTTCCTCTACATCAACTTCATGGAGAATTTCAAGTTCTTCTCGAAAAACTCCTACGTCTACTTCAGAAGAAACTCCTGATTCTACTTGAGAAGAAATTGCATCGGATGCAAGCTCTTGTAAAAAAGAGAAACTGAAATTTTATTTCTTCCTCCTACCAGTTTTACTCCTAGGTTTCTTCTTGATCATTTTGTCAGTTATTACTAAAAAAAATTCTTTTGACAGGAGGCGTTATATTTGTATCTGCAAAAATTTGTCAACAATCAAACACAAAATCAAATAATTCTTAACAAAATAACAACAATCAAACACAACACACAACAACACATCAACCCTCACAAAATCCTAAATAAGATTCAATACCACGCATGAACCAACCACAAAATCCTCCCTAAACCCTAACCAATCAACTACAAATTGAAGCTTTTTGAAACCAGATATTATTTCAAAAGAAGCAATAACAATCAACCATTAACTAATAAAAACCTCCTGATTTAATATTAACAAATATTTCAAAATCCTAATTTAATTTAACCTGAGATTATATCGACAATAAAAGAAATGCACGATAACGACGAGGCGGTTAGAACTTTGTAGAGACATAGAAACTGCAACAGATTACATTTTATGTTGTAGAAAATATCGTAACAACAAGTGGATATGTGGAGAAATAATAAAGAAATAAGAGAGAGAGAGAGAGAGAGAGAGAGAGAGAGAGAGAGAGAGAGAGAGAGAGAGAAGAGAAGAAGGAAACAAAATAGAAGAGAGAGAAAGAGATAAAGAGAAATGAAAAGTTGAGTTTTTTTTAATATAAAGTGGCATTCATCCCCAAACGCCTTTTATATATATGATTGTGTTTTTCTTTCTTTTTAATTTTTTTAAAATTTTGGCAACGTAATGTTGCAGCATATGTCAATTCAAAGTTACATATGTTGCCACATATCACCTTTATGTTAGGGCACATGCAAATAATTGTTCAATTTTTTACAACAGAGACTATATATATTGCCACAGATACCACATAGTTTCCTCTTTTCCTATATAATTAACATTTGTTCCAACAAAATAAATACAGTAATAACCATTAATATATTAGCCAAAAGGAACACTTCAACAATTGTTTTTTACAACTTATCAACAATAAGGTAATTCAAAATGATATACGTAACCATCAAAACTAAATTTAATCAATGAACCTTCTGTTGCCACAGATGAATCTTTTGTTGCCACAAATGAACCTTTTGTTGACATAGATGAATCTTCTATTGCCACAGATGAATTTTCTGTTTCAATATATGAGTAATCTGTTACTACAAATGACCATTTTGTTGCTCTAACAAATAGGCAACATGTTTCAACATATGACAACTATGTTGGAATATGTACCAACATATCACTAATATGTTGCAACATACGACATTTCTTTCAACAAATGAAATATATGTTGGACAACTGAACAAACTATATTTCTACAATCATACAAACAAAATGCTCACAAAAAGAAGAACAAAAGCAACCAAAAATGACTTTTTACTGAATGACAACAATACATATATATTTCCTCAAAATTAAGGTTTTTTTGGGTTATGTCGATTTTCTTTCAAAAACAAGAAATAATAGGTATCATTACACCATTATTCAATTTTCACATCTATAGAACGATTTCTTGTTCAATAACCCAAGAAAAGAACTAAGTAACAAGAGTGTGTGGTTCAAAAATTCTAAAATCTTTCAAAAAAAAATACTTACTCATTTTAAGAAGATGACAGTCGAAGACGACATTCAGTTCAGAAAGAGAGAGTGACGGCCGGAGATGAGGAGGAAGAGAATGAGAATATTTGTTGATGGTCAGATTTTCTAAGGAAGAAGAAGAAGAGAAGAACGTTGGAGAGAAGAAGAAGAACTTTGGAATCCTATTTTTTTTATTATTTTTTAAAAATGATTTGGTCAAAATTAGAGTAGTTGAAAAATGTAGTGTTTTTTTTGTAATTTATAAAATATTAGAAAGTTTTGAAAATTTTAATTTGGTCCCAAATAAACTTAATTACATTTTTAAGTGGATTTGACCATTTCTTGGTCAAAGTGTTACCAAAAACAAAATAAGACTTATTTGACACCTTTTATTCAACTTTTAACTTCACATAGTAATACTATTATTTATAAAAATAAGGATTAATTCTAGTTAAGAAGGTAGTCATTTGTTTGCAATACATTGTCTTGGATGTTGTTATAAAAACTTTGTTAATTAATATGAAGATTTGAATTATTATATTTAATTCAAAGTTTTAAAATATATCTAATAAGAAGTAGATAGTTCTTCTTTCTTTTGTTTACTTTAAATTTTGTAAAAAAATTATAATATTTCATATTTTTTCAAGTGAAATTAAATGGGTAACTTACGTAAATTTCACTACTTTAGAAGCTAATTACTTTTTTTTCCATAACTTTGTCTTATTACATAAAATCTCATAAATAATGGGAGAAAGTTTTCATCAGATATACAGACAATTAATTCTGAAAATTTAAACTAATCAAATCCCTTAGTATAAGGTGGAAATCAAGAAATGTATGTATATTAAATTAATTTTATTTTATTACTCTTTAATAATAAATTCATTAATAAAATACGAAAACATGTAAATCTTGATTATGTAATTTGATTTATTTTATTTTGTTACTCTTTAAATAATAAACTCACTAATTTGATGTATTCTTTATCAATATGATGTATCCAACAAATAAAACACTTAGATACAAATGTGTACAGTTGCACATATACATTTATATGTATCATGAACACTTATAACCTCTTAGATACATAAAAAAAAAATTGATGAACTTTGATCAGATGGACACAAATGCATTCAGACGTATCATGAATACATACTAACCTCTTAGATACATAAAAAAAAATTTGATGGACTTTGATAAGATGGACACAAATACATTCGTATCATGAACACATACTTACCTCTTATTCCATATGAACAAATAGACTATGATACATGGGTGCACAAGTATATATATATGTATCATAGAAGTATCTAGTATTACCAAAAAGGGCTGTGGTAGAATGGTAAGTACTCCTTCATCCTTAACCAAGAGGTCTCGGTTTTGAGTCTCCTTGGATATGGAGTCGCCTTTGTTAGAAGGAGTGCTTTACCCCCAACGTGGGACTTCCTGGCGCGAATCCTGATTTAGTCGGGTTGTATACACTTTATAGATACATGAATTTTTAACAAGATATATGTGTATATTTTGTCAAATACATGTACACTTAATCAATTACATTTTACATATTTTAACCGTCTCTCCTTCGTATCTCTCTCTCCTCTTCGGCCAGAGACCAACATCACCTTCATTGCTCATTTCCTCGCCATTATGAAATCGTCGTCTCTGACAAAAACTCCACCAAACCAGTGGATAACCTTATGTTCTTCATTGCGCTCTTCTCCTCACCCTCAAAAACCTGGCGAGCCACCAAAACCCCAACAATAGATTTTGGGTGATGAACGCTGGAAAATAGGGTCAAGTAACGGATAGATTTGTATAACTTTCGAAAATCAGAAGTGAAAAAAATTGAACTATCTTAGTTACAGACATATCGATGAATCCTACAGTTTTAGACAGGGAATTACATTCGTTGTCGAACCATTTAATCAGAGCCTACTCACACACAACTGGATATTCAACTCAAACTAAGCCATTCTAGCAGCAAAAAGTCATTTAACAAGAAAAAACCATTTCCAATGCCCCAGAGAGAAAGGAAGAATAAGCCTGTTGTAAGGGCAACAACAGTTCTCTCCAGTAAGGAATGGCATACGAAAATCTTTAAGTTGCAGATTTTCTTAGTCAGGAACAAACAAAGACCATATGCTCATATTCCAATAATTCCAACAAGCCATTCAAAACAAAACAGTGATGCAAACTTAAGTTGCTCGGACTTTCCAAAAATGTTGCCACATCCATGTTAAATCCTCCAAAAATGCACTATGAGTGTGAAGCAAATATCAACATACCTGACGTTATTGTCCGAGGCAAAACCATGACAAGAAATAGATAGAATATGACACAGTACATATAACTTAGTCACTATGTTCTTTATATCCGCGACAGAAGATTACACTCTCCCTTCGATATGAAGTCAAAAAGAAAACCCTCCCTCAACAGAAGATTACACTCTCCCTCAAGACACTACAATAGAATAAGCCAGTTACAACATCAATCATCAACTTCTTCCCTGATTTCCCTTACAAGTTCTGCCTTGTACTCATCAAATGTATCAGGGAACTTTTCGACGGTCCCATTCTCAACTATCCAAATTTCACTTCTTTCTTCATCATCACAAACCCTCGATATGAGCCTCGAGTCGTGGCTGACTAACACAACCCCACCAGTGAATTCATCAAGGGCATCTGCCAAAGCATCGATACTCTGCATATCCAAATGGTTTGTTGGCTCATCCAATAGCAAGATGTGAGGCTTCGACATGGAAATAGATGTAAACACAACTCTAGCCTTTTGTCCTCCAGACAACTTTAAAATGGGGGTAAGATGGTTATGGCTGGGAAGTCCAAATTTTCCTAGCATTGCACGAACAGCTTCTTGCTTACTAGGTCCCTCTTGATCTGGGTGAAGACGAAGCAGGTACTGGACAGGTGTTTCATCCATTGTGAGAAGATCAACAAAATGCTGCGAGTACCGTCCAATCCTCAACTTTTGACTCCTGCGGGCTTCACCTTCTGTAGGAACCAAATCACCTGCCAAGAGGTTAAGCAAGGTCGATTTGCCTGCCCCATTGGGCCCAACGATAGCAACTCGAGTCCCCATATCAATACCAACATCAACATCGGAGAGCCTGAAGTCTGGTCGATTAGGGTAACCGAAGCTGACCTCAATTAGCTGAAGAAGTGGAGGTGTCAGTTCAGTAGGCTCAGGGAAGTGGAACTCCACGCTGTAGTCCCTCCACTTCTGAGGGGCTTCAGGTGGAGTTTCATCTTCATCAACTCTATCCTTGCCCTTTTTCTTTGATTCTTTGGAAGCTACAAATTTGGCTCTGTCTTTTACCTTCTCCTGTTGTGCTCGATTTCCAGATCTCTTGGCAGCTTTTAACTGCTTATCATATATCTCAAACTTCTTGTTCATCTCTTTGCGACGTTGTTCATATCCACTTTCAAAATCATCAAAGTTACCCCGATAGAAGTGTAGTTTCATGTCATGGAGATGAATAATCTCACCGCAGACAGTGTTCAGAAAGTCTCGGTCATGTGAAACAACAACCAGAGTTTTCTTCCATCTGCAAAGGTACTCCTCTAACCATAGAACAGCCCGAAGGTCAAGATGATTAGTAGGTTCATCCAACAGCAATAGAGTAGGCTGAACAAAAAGAGCCCGTGCTAGAGAAATTCTCATCCTCCAACCACCACTAAAAGATCGGGTAGCACGCCCCTGCATTTCCTTGGTGAAACCCAGCCCAGCGAGAATTTTTGATGCTTGGGCCTCAGCAGCATCTGATCCCATCACCTGCAACCTTTCATACAGTTCAGAAAGTTTTTCTACAACGTTGTCCCCATCAGTATCATCTTCATTCTCACCAACAGATGCAGCAGCATTCTGCAAAGATGCAGCCTCTTCTCGGAGCTTGATGAGTTCCTCGTTAGCTGAAACAACAGCTTCAAGTGCAGTCCTATCGTCACCAACTATCTCTTGTTCGACCAAAAGTACGTCAATGTTTTTTGGTACAGGAATCTTCCTCCAAGCAAGGAGCTTTAGTAGGGTTGACTTGCCCATTCCATTGGGACCAACTAAACCATATCTCTTCCCATGAGATATCTTAACTGATGTGTTCTTTAGAAGTTCTTTTCCACGAGCTGCTACAGAGAAATTCTCTATAGTTATATCCTTAACATTTGCATCAGCATCATCTTGACCTTCAAGAACAGACGCCCTGCTACCAATAACAACAGTAAAAGCATCATGATCGTCCCTAAGGGCCTCCTTTTTTGCCACCTCAGCTGCCTGAACAGCAAGCATATCCTTCTTTTCTCGTTTCTTTAGCTCTTTATAACTTATGGAGGTATCAATTGGACCTGCTTCATTCCTTCCATGCCTTCTATGAACATTGATCTGTTCTTCCACTTCTTCGGAGCGAGGAAGATACTCCTCTTCCTCATCATCAGAGGGAGGAAGATCAATACCATCAGTGTAAGCTGAAGCTTTTGGAGCTGCTTTAGGCTTGGCCTTACTAGCACCAGTGGCTAAAGATCTTTTGTTGGGTTTCTCAGGTTTCTGGTCCATGTTGGCGAGCATGGCAGAGACAGAAAGCTTCTCCTTTTTCCCTTCCTTGGAATCTTTGCTGCTTCCCTTAGCCTTCCCACTTACACCAGCCTCATCTGTTTTTTTCTTCCCCATTGTATTTACAATCTGTTGTTACCAAACAGGAGTAGTTAGAAATTTTGAACAACTAGATCGTCAATACACCAGTCAGCTCAACCAAATGAACAAGAAACAATGCATCCAAAATAGTAATATCGAGACTTCGCACAAAATAAAGCACGTTATAGCAAGAAATTAGAACAGCAGCATAAATAGAGAAGAAATTAGCATAAAACCACATTGAAAGAAGAAGAGGACAGAAAGGCAATAAGAAAATTTATGGCATATGTGCATTTGAACGAACCAGAAAAATACGAAAAGCTTTAATGTCATTATACAGATTCAAACACTAGAACATGTGTTACAGGAAAAGAGAAAGAGCAACATGGTGACACATCCAATCATTCCAAAAGTCAAAGAATAGCTAAGACACCCTAACAACAACAACAACATACCCAAGGTAATCCCACAAGTGGAGTGCGATGTACGCAGACATTACCCCTACCTCATTGAGGAAGAGAGGCTGTTTCCCACCTATTTGCTCAAGCCAGCAAAAAAGACAAGAAGGTTCTGGTATAAAATTTCAATCATACCCCAACTACATTCCTCTAGTAAATAAAAATACTGTAAAACGAATGTTAAAAGCAATTATAAATATTAAGTTGGTTTGTGTTTGTTTTACTCCAAACCGAAGCTCAGCTATTCTTGTATTAAAGAATTCTCAAAAACAATAATAAGAATTAAAAAAAAAATAGTCTTAAACAGAACCATTTTGTGCCCTTACTTTGTTCTCTCTTAAACACCTAACACTCATACTTCCATATTCAGCAGCTAAAAGTCCCCATAATATTATAAATGTCTCATCTTTAGTAACACTTCAGAGAATAAAAAATTTTAAAAATCATAATCCAAATAAAATTGATAAGTAGTAAATTCAAAAGTTTTTGAATTTTCTCTACTTCTCTATATTTCTATGTATTTGTATATTGAAAACAACTAACATCTCTATTTATAATAGTTAGAAACCAAATTAAATTAGTACTAGAAAATATATTCCTATATGAACTCTAGTACAAATAAATCCTAACCAGACATTATTAATTAAATAAATAACAAAAACAGCAAATCCTATTTCAACTTTGAATTATTATTATTCCAATAGATCACCACCGATGAGTAATAGAGAAGATGGTTACCAATATGAATTCGCCGGAAAAAGAAGATCGCGGCCGATGAGTTCGCCGGAGATATAAGTAAAGGTGGTAGACGATAAGAGAGTGGTGGGAGTTTAAGGAATTGGAAAAGAAACCGAATTATATAAATTTGGGTTTGGGCTTTTTGGAATTTATAAAATTTAAACGAAAGCAAGTGTTACCCTAAGATTGAAAAAATTAACTAATTAGACACACATTCATGAGGTTCACGTAAATATATTACTCTCTGCGCTAAATAATACTTGTTCATTTTATACTTAGGTTCTAATTAACTTTTATCGTTAATTATAGTCATTTTTCTATTATATTTTTCAAAGCATTTTATTATTATATTCAAAAGGTGATATAGTAAAATTATCATTCTATTTATAGTTTCTTAAGAAGTGTACAAAATCAATATTAAACAAGTATGGTTGGCAGAGGGAATATTATATAAAAATTGTAAAAAATATATCTGATTAAACATATATTCATACTATATCTATGAATTTTAAATAATTACATATTATCCAACTATATAATTATATATCAGATTTGGAGTTAGCTATATAGAGAGTTTATTTGGTATTGCTGCTAAAAACTGCTTATTTCTAAAGTACTTTAAAAAAAAATCAAGTGCTTTTGAAAATAGGAATTTATGTTTGGTTGATTCCATTAAAAAAAATGATTTTTATAAGCAAATTGTGTTTAGCTAATCTTTTTTTAAAAGTGTTTTTAAGAGTCAAATTACAACAAAGTACAAGTATCAATGTACTTTTAATATTAAGATTATTTTATAGAGAAAACTATTTTAAATACCTATTATATAAATTTTAATCAATATTTTATTTTTTATTAAATTAAAATGTACATATTCAATTTTTCAATCAATAATCAATATTATACATAGATAAATAAAATTATTATATATGAAAAATCTTAAATGAAACTTATCCATACTTATGAGATATGCTAATTAATCACTAAGGGACATATAGTAAATATGTAAATATGGCAGGATGTTTTGATCTTGAAAAAAAAAATCTACTTTTGCTTGCTTTTTTTTAAGAAGCAAAAATTTCTAGTTTATTTCCGATAGAAGAAAACTGTTTCGACTTCTACTTTCATTTAAAAGCAATTTTATTGATTTGTCAAACGTCTTATTTTTTCCTCAAAATAAGTGATTTTGGTCTTGCTAAAGTAATGTCAAACAGACTCTGAGATACATCACTCCTTAAAATTAGCCTAAAATAAAAATTAATGAAATTTATCATCTCCCTCCTCTCTCTTCTCTCTATCTCGGCATTGGTACCAGTGGAGATAAAAAAAAATTCTTCTTTCGTCATCTCCACAACGAAGGATCAATGTCGAATTTTTCAATTTCATCTTCTTCAAGTGCAAGTTTGTTCTTTTGATGTGGGATCAATGCTAAATTGGAAATCTTATGGACACAATTTAATACCGGACGTCAATTCTTTTGTTGCAAAAACACAAAAATAAGGTTTTTATCATTTTTATTTAAATCTGGTAAAATAAACCGCTAATTATAGTTCAATTATTTTGATAATTTTTGTAGACAAGATGTGAATGCGATTATTTTTTATGGTACGATGATGAAATATATCCTCAAACAACAAAAAATGTTATATGAGGTCTATAATTAAGGCTGGCAACGGAACCGGGAGGTGCCGGTTCCGGTTCCGGTCCGTCCCGGTCCATTACCGGTTCCGTCTCGGTTCCGGTTAGTCCCGGTTTGGTCCGGAACGTAGCGGGTCCGGGAGGGGTAACGGGACGGAAACCGGAATTTCCCGGTTAGTTCCGGTCCGGTTAGTCCCGGTTCCGGTTCGGTCCGGTCCGTTTTTTTAAAAAAAAATCTTAATTAAAAAATTAAAATTATAGCCGTTGAGAGCCGTTGGGCAACGGCTTTTGGGCCCCACCAACGGCTCTTTCACCCCCATAACTCCCCTTTTACACCTCCCTACCCCCCAAACTTTTTTTAATACCCCAACCTTCTAAAAACTATATTTTCATCCTTTTTTTTAACTATAAATACCCTCAATCTTTCATTCTTTTCACTCACAAGTCACAAAAATATTATCTTCTACTCTCTCTACTCTCTAATCTCTTATTCTCGTTTAAATTACGAATTTGGTCTTTGGAAATTGGAGCTTCAAAATTCAACTTTCAATTTCGGCTTTCGGTCATACACGTCTACTTTTTTAAGTAGACGTTTGGTACATTCGTTCCAACTCACTTTTCATTTAGTTATTTATTTGCTTGCATTTAATTATTTATTTTGTGAGTAATTAGTCTCTAGTCTCTACTTATTTAGTTATTTATTTGTTTAAAACTTTGCATTACATTTTCGTATTATATATAATTTACTCACTTTTTATATTTGAATATGAATTCCGGTAAAAACAATGTTGACAAGGGTAAAACAACCATAGTTGATTCGATCACTAATTTATGGAGCTCAAAATCCAAGAAAAATAAAAAAACCAGTAGTACTTCTCAATCTAAAACTAAAAAAACTTCTCAATTAAGAATAAATACGGATGATTATACGCATGTTGATGAAACTGTTTTTAATATTGATAGTAATAGTGGATTAGATCCTTATCATGAACATTTACAAAGAAGGTTTGGTAATTTTGATGAGGAATTACCTGAAGATGATGAATATGATAATGTTAATGATTATATTGATAGTTTTGATAATAATGTTGATGAATATGATGATGATGAAACTGAGCCACCGTCAGCTACTAGTCCCACTCCCAATCCCTCTTCCCCGGCTCCCGCTCCCTTTCGTTGTCCTGCTCCCGTTCCCCCCGTGCATCCTAGAACTAAGGTAGAACGCGCCAAAAAATCAGTTGTTTGGCAATTTATGACTCAGAATGAAGATAAAACACAAGCTATTTGTAATAAATGTAAACATTGAATGAATCATAAAACTGTAGGAAAACAGGGTGAGACGGGACATTTGAGTAATCATTTAATTTCATGTTGTAAAAATGAATTCTTGCATGTTAAAGCTGTAGCCGAAGCTAAAAAGAATGGTATCACTCTTCCTGAAAATGTAGGAGTAGAGGGCTCTAATATGGTTCAAACACAATTAAATCCTTCTAATGTTTCTGGTTCTTGTATACAACCGTCATATAGTAGAGAAAAAGATCTTGAAGAATTAGCTAAAATGATTGTTGTTATGGGCTTGCCATTTAGTTTTACTGAAAATCCCGATTTTATTTATTATATTCAAATTGTGTATAATCCACATTTTAAAGGTTTTACTAGAAATACAATTAAAAAGGCTATCTTTGATTATCAAGATCAACATTTTCAATATCTTCGTTGTTTATTTATTATAACCATTGTAAAATAGCTATTACTTCTGTTATGGGTCGTAGTGTAAATGGTAATGATTATTTCAATATTACTGCGCATTGGATTGATGAAAATTGGACTTGGCAAAAAAGAATTTTAGGTTATAAATGTTGTGAAATGCATAAAATCGGTAGTTATATAGCTCAAACAATTATAGATGTTTTACAAAACTATGGAATTTGTAATAAAATAAACAGTGTCACATTAGATAATGCTTCTAATAATAGAACTGCTGTTGAAATACTAAAGCCGTCTCTTTGCCCTATTTATATTGATGGTTTTCATATTAGGTGTGCTGCACACATATATAATTTGATTGTTAGAGATGGTATAACAATGTATGATGATAGTTGCACAAAAGTTGAAACTGCATGTCATTTTATTTTTAAATGTCAAGTTAAGTCTAGACGTAGAGATTTTGAAAATCGTTGTCGTGAATTTAATCTTCCACCTAGAAAAATTCCAAAATCAGTGTGTACTAG
>JAJOOH010003711.1:0-78042 GCA_029582605.1 Solanum gracilifrons | reverse complement strand
TTGATTTTCTTGCAAGATCAATTTGTGTCCATCTAGTGTTGACACTTAGCTTTAAATTTAGAAATAATATATTTGTTAAGCATAAGTACCAACACTAGTTGATCCTATTGATGACAAAATTAATTTTCTTGCAAGATCGATTTTTGTTCATCTAGTGTTGATATTAAGCTTTAATTTAGGAATAATGTGTTTGTTAAGCATAAGTGCCAACACTAGTTGATCCTATTGATGACAAAATTGATTTACTTGTAAGATCGATTTGTGTCCATCTAGTATTGACACTTAGCTCAATTAATGACAAGTAGCTCATGAGTCATGTCAAAGAATCCTTAGAATTACAGAGTTTGATACATAGAAAAGAGTATACTTTATATTTTAGTAGTTTTAACGTTTGTTCGACATTCTGAAAGACTATTTGGATTAAGCCTTATGTTATGATAACTTTGTTTGATATATTTGTTCGACATTGTGACATTATTTTGTACTACTTTGTTTTAATCTTTATATTTAATTGATATAGATGGTAGATAAAGACAAGGGTAAATAAAAAAAATCTACTAATCCAAAAAAGAAATTTAAGGCCAATGTTATGAGAAGGCCCACTGGGATCGTGATATCTGATGAGCCCTCTCGAGTTAATATTTCAAAATGAGCCTCAGTTTCAAATACTCACTCGGCACACCAGTCACATAATGCCTCTACTCATGTGGCTCCACAATCTGGTTATACTATATCTACACCCACTGTGGTACCTAGTTTGGGTTACCAAACATTGCAGGGCTATTCACATCTTGGTAGTGGGTCTACCATACCATCAGCTAGAGCTAGTCAGTGCAATAGTTTGAATACTAGTAGTGGATCAATTGGACTTTCCAATCTTCATCTTGAATCCAATGGCTCAGAGCCTAATACTCCCACCACCCAGCACTCAGATGCACATGGTCCTCAACCAGGCGATAGAGACAACTTCTGGAGACTCGTCATCGAGCCATTAGGATACAAGTATGATTTAATTATGTTTCATATTTCATTTATCTATTTATATTTTAATTGATTGATTATTTTTTGTTTACTCTACTTTGTCAATGAACTCGTATTTCAGCTTACGTCTGGATGTGGATATGGCAAAGATTATTTTAAAGTGCATCGTAACTCACTATAATGGTGTGTATCTGAATTGGAGTTTGATTCCACTTAACACCCAAGGGTAGAAGTTCAACGAATTTAAGGTAAGAATATATATAAATTAAATTCACATCATATACATATAAATTCACTATTCATTTGAACAATAAATATTTAGTTATTTTTTATTACAGAAATATTATGTATGGGCTCCCGAACATGAGGAAGACGTTCAAGTGAACTTCAAGCTTAAAGCTTCAAAGTTGCTTTCTAGCACATTTTGTGACTGTCGGAGAGAAAACATAATTCCTAAGTTTATGTTACCGGATCGATGGGCTCTGTTACTGGAACATTGGAGTACTGATGAAAAAATTAAAAAGAGGAGTGAGATTGGGAAGATGGCTCGCGCATCAGAAAAGGGAGGCTTTTTGCACACTGGTGGAGCTATTAGCCAGGTTACTAGGAAGGAAAGAATGGTATACTTTCTTAATTTAGTAAAATAATTTTTTTCTTTTTTGATAAGTACTTTTTGGAGATTAATGAGATCAAATTCTATATATGTTATTTGCAGGAAAAAGAGTTGGGTAGGCCGGTAGTTGTAGCACAGATGTTCAAGGTTACTCACGTCAAGAAGAGTACGAACCCCACAGAAGAAGAAAGATGGATCGAGCAACGTGCTCAAGAGACATATGTAAGAACTCCATTCAAACGAATCTTTTTTTCTTTTCCTTGTATATATTATATTCTTATTCGTAGAGTTCTTTGTTTAAATTACAAGATAGGTATATACGAATATCTCAGGAATATCGTAGTACTCTACCTCTTGAGAGTCAGGACATACCATTTACACAAGAAGAAAACGAGAATCTTTGGAAACAGAATGTTGGTGAACCGATTAGAGGTTCAGTCTACGGCTATCCAGAAAAGGCGTATAAGAAGAAGAAGTCTTGGTATTGTGGTTCATCAACCTCAAGCTTCGATGGCAAGGATAGAGAGACAATATCTGCAATGGAGAGTAAGATAGCTATCTCAATGCCGAGCTTGCTGCTATATCCGAAAGAGGGAAGAAGAGAGAAGAAAGAGTGAAGAAGAGAGAAGAAAAAGAGAGGAAGAGAGAGGAGGAGATTGCGGCAGCAAATGAGGTAGAGAACAAGAGGTATGCAGCGCTTCAGACACAACTAACTTTTCTTTTTGAATCATAAAATATTCTTCCTCCATGTCTGACTAGCAGTGATGGATCTGATCAGGAGGGTGATGAGAATGATAAGTCTGATAAGGAGAGTGAGGGTGATGAGAATGGTAAGTCTGATAAGGAGAGCGAGGATGAAGAGGAGTAGTTGTATTTATTTGACATTTTAGACTTCTATATTTTTGGAATTGTTTGATAGTATTTTAGTTTATTTTGAAGTTGGATGAAGTTTATTTTGAAATAGTTTAATGTATATGTTGAAAATATTGTGTTGTTTTGGTTGGATGAAGTTTATTTGGAATTATTTGGATTGTTTTGGTATAAATATGCAGGTGGGCAACTAAAATTGCAGCAATTTGCTGCCTATTTTGTAGCAGAAAACCGACCTCCGGAGGTTAGAATTTCAAAAATAAAAAAATAAAAATACTGACCTCCGGAGGTCAGAATTCCAAAAATAAAAATATCGACCTCCGGAGGTTATTGAATATCTTATATAATTAATATAAGGCTCCAGAATGAAAGGCAAGCAGTAGGCCTAAATTTTTAAAATACAAAAATAAAAGTACCGACCGCCCGAGGTGAGAATTTCAAAAATACAAGAATAAAAATACCGACCTCCGGAGGTCAGAATTTCAAAAATACAAAAATAAAAATACCGACCTACGGAGGTCAGAATTTCAAAAATACAAAAATAAAAATACCGACCTCCGGAGGTCAGAATCTCAAAAATAAAAAATAAGAATACCGACCTCCGGAGGTCAGAATCTCAAAAATGAAAAATAAAAATACCGACCTCCAGAGGTCGGAATTTAAAAATTAAGAAGACACAAATATCGACATCCGAATGTCAGTATTCCAAAATATGAGAAATAAATATTCTGACCTCAGGATGTTGGAAATAATAAAAAAAAAAATAAACAAATATATAAAACTGACCTCAGGAAGTCGGAAAATAAAATAATGAATTTTCCAACTTAAAATAAAACCTGACCTCGAGAGGTCAGTAAATACCGACCTCCAGAGGTCGGTATTGAATAGTGATCAAGTTTTTTCCGACCTAAGCTGGGATGTCGGTTTTAGGTCGGTATTCACTGTTTTTTTAGTAGTGATTCAACTAGTAGAATGTTATGTATCTATAGACACTACCAAATACTATTGTTGATGCATAAACACTAATATTTTATAGCAAAATCCGTTTGTATCATATTCATAGTTATGTATATAACACATAACTTTGTTATGCATATAACATAGTTATGTATCAGATGTTGTGACGCATCACATGTTGTTAAGTATCTACAACACTGTTTTATAAATAAATTAGCCTATATCATATTCATAATTTTTTAAAATGATATATAACTATATTAAATTGTCGACTTTTTTTAATCTATCATGATTTGGATGAGTTTTGAGAGAAGAAAATTTAAAATTTGAATTGTTCAGAGTTGGTATTTGGGAGAGATTGACATCAATTAGATTTGCATGATTTGGGGAATTGACATTTAATTTTATATTTAATTTCCTTTTTAATCTCAACAAACTAGTTGTATAATGTATCAAATGTGATGTATCCGGAAGAATGTGATGTATCCAGATGACATCAATTTTAGGAGACTTTTGTAAATTGGATAAGAATAGAGATAAAAGGTAATTTACTACTTACACTATGGAATTCCTAAAAAATTACTAAAAAAAGTACGTTGGGCGTGCTTAGCACGACCAATACCTATCTAGTAATATCTAGAAAGGACGACCACCGACACTTTAGCAAATTTGGTTTCATATAAGGGCAAAATGGTTATTATGTCTTGGCTATTAGAATGAAACTCTAGAAGGATCAACCATGTTTGTTCTCTTTTACTGAATTTTTTTATGGTGGATGAGGTAATAGTTGTATGAGGAATTTTATGGTGGATGAGGTAACAGAAAAAAGTGCAATTTGTAGGTCTCATGTCTTTTCAACTTCTCCCTTTCTCTTCTCACTCCTTCACCCCACCTTCTATTTACTCCTCTCTCTAATATGAAGTACTTTATATTATTATTTTTTAATTTAAATATATTTCATTACATAAATTTAAGGTGGAATGACCTAGAAGACCCTTGTACTTGGCTCCGTTTGTCACCTGACCCTTCTACTCACGACTTTGCCAACAGAACACTTAAAGTTATCAAAACACACTATTTTAAACCCCTGTGACTGTTGACTAAGCTTATGTGGTGTTTTTTTTTGCTGAATCAGATCAAGAGAGTGGTTACACATGTTTAAAAGCAAGTGAAGACAATTATTTATTTAAAAAAAAAAAAAGAATTAAAAGAAAAATATAACAATTAAATTTTGTTTTAAAAAAAACCGCATTCCCAAATGATGTATGTTTCTTCTTCTTCCTCCTAATAATTTCACCCAACCCCCACCATCACCACACACACATCTTCTTCAATCTCTTCCAGTACTCTTACACATAATTTTTCCTCCTTGTCTTTTCATATACTACCTATCATTTGAGAGTTCTATAATGATTGTGAAAAAGATATTTATTTAGATTTGGGTAAAAGAGAAGGGGGTGGGGGGAAAAGAGATTCTAAATTGTAAAATAGATGCGGATTTTAGATGGTTTTTTGAAAAACATATGTTTGAGATTCTTTCTAAATGTAAGACAATTTTATTGAGAGCATTTTTGAAGAGTTTTTGACCCATTTTTGGTCTCCTTCTCTTCTTTCTCTCATCCTCCATTTTAGTCACTTTATTTCTCACTATCATTCAAATAGCAAAATTTATAATAAAAAAACATAACAAAGCTTTGCTTATCTCTAATCCTCTTCAACGAAAAAAATGAATGATTAGTAGCAAAATAGATGAAAAATATGGGAAGAGAAGAAAAATGGAAAGAAATCAAAAAAGAAAGGGTTTTGGAGATTATTTTGAGATTTCTTTAAAAAAATATTATTTGTAATAAAAAATGATGTGGCAATATATTTCTGATGTGGATAGTGAGGTGTTATCCACATTAGCGCGATTGGGAGACACACATATCAGAGGGGTTTAAAATACTGTGTTTTAATAACTTTAAGTGTTTAATTGACAATATTGTGAGTAGAAGGGTCCAGGTGACAAATGGTGCCAAGTACAAGGTCTCCCAGGTCATTCCGCCTAAATTTAAAATAATACAATAACAACATCAAAGAAAAAAGAAAAAAAATCTATATAATAATATAAAGTTGAATGATAGGGATGCTAATGTGGCATGCTTCTAAAGTCAGGATTCATATTTTATTTTATTTTATTTTTTATTTATCACTTATTTTGTTACTAAATAAAAAATAATATTATACATTAAATATTTTACAATAAACGTTACTGAAAATTAATGTTATTCATATCTTTTAAAACCTTTCTCAATTCCTTCTTTTACGTTGGTTTATTTCTTCCCTTAATCTCACAACTAATCACATTCATATCTTTTCCTTAAATTGCTTCATTTCTTTCCTGTTTTACTTATTTAATCCATTCCAAGTAAGTTAAAAATCTTACTACATCTTTTCTTCCTAATTTGATTATACTCATCAAGTAAGTAAAATTCTTACTACATTATTTCTTTCTTATTTCATTATATTCATCAAGTAAGTTAAAAATCTTACTACATTATTTCTTTCTTATTTCATTATATTTATTGTAAATTTCTATTGAGTTTTAGGTTTCATACATCATCGATCTAAGGCTCATGGACATTTTATCTAACAAAGTGAAATTAGGATGAAATTTCAAGTTAGAATTTGGCAAATATGATCATTCATTTCAGAGCAAGATAGTTTTTCATCAGCCTCCATTTGTATTTATTCGTATTTGTAAATCATCATCTTCCTACATTTCTTTATTCCTCTTTCAGTATGAGATTTTATTTATGTATATTAATTATTGAAAAAGCAAATGACTTTTATACCGATATTTATGAAGTACATGATTTTCAAAGAAAACTGTATTTTTTGATTCATATATTTTTGTTGGTTTAACTTAGCATATATTGTTTCTTTTGCAGAGCAAAATTTTCATTAAACATAAAATCAAAGCACATAAGCTATCATCATAAGACGATGATCACTGAAACACTATTTCTAGATTATTTTCTTTACAAAATTTCATCAAACATGCAAGGTTGGTATATTTGTGATTAAATAAAAAAAAAATTGATTTTATATAAAAAAAAATATTACTGTAATTATTTGAATGAGAACTTTAGAAGATATAATGTAGTATAAGAAAATTCATATTTCTTTTCATTAGGATTGTATTGCTATAAAAATATATAATTTTGGAGATTGAAAAGGTGATGTATCACTTATTTTGTCCAAGAAAAATCATCATCTTCTCTCCCCCTTATTTTTGTTGTCTTTTTTTTTTTCCATTTTTCTATTTATTTATATAATATTTAAAAAAATTTGTTTATCCTATGTTATTATATATTGCAATGATTTATATGTATACATAATAATATAACTAAGGATTATATAAAGTTATTTAAGATCTCTCTTTGGCCAAGAAAAACAATTGCAATATATTTTTTGAATTTTTTTCTATTTATTTTTATTTATGTACTATATAAAAAATATTAATAATATCATTCATTTAACTCTTTTAATTTTACTAAATATGCAATATAAGAAGTTAGAAGAATCTTTTTTTAAAAATTCTCTAATATAAAAAATTGTGCTCTTTATATTTATTATTCCCACAATTTTGTATTATCATAGCTCCTTAAATAATTATTAGTCATAGTCATGATATTATTTGTACTTGATATATTCATATTTTTGTTTGACTTGAATAATGAAATAAAGGCTATTAAATGGTGATCGACTTGTGTCTATGGATGATGACAAAAACTCGAAAAATTGTGTAATAATTTTGTATTTTTTCTTCTAATTTTCAATGAATAAGGTTGTAGAAAAATTATCTTTATTTGTAAGACTTTGTAGAAATTATCACATTAGCCTTTTAATTTTTTATGTTTTCGATACGTACTTCATATTTTAGTTTGACTTGAATAATAAAATAAAGGCTATTGAATGGTGATCGACTTGTGTGTATGGATGTTGATAGGAGCTCAAATTTTTTTGCATTGATTTCGTATTTTTCCTTCTAATTTTTAATGATTAAGGTTGTAGAAAATTTCTCTTTATTTTATACTTTATATGAATTTTATTGTTAGTAAGTTTGTAATTTATTTTGGTTAAAAATAGTAACTTATGACTTTGTTGAGAGCCATCTAACTACTAATCGAAGATTTTCCTCTATCAATCAATATATATATATATATATATATATATATATATATATATTATTTATATTAATTTTTATTATATTTAATATTTTAAGTAAGTTTTTCTTTATAATTTTTTTTTTGGATTTCCTTCTTTCATTTTTTGCATTAATTATTTGTTTAATAATTTTAAAATCTATCATATTTATTATATTCAATTATAATTCATGGGTTACAAAAAAAACCTCTATCTTTTTGCATTCTCCACTTAAATAACATGTCTTCTCAACTTCTTTCTATCTAATTCTTATGACTCAAACAATTTATAAATAACAATCATATATGGAGTTGTTTGATATTTATTTTCATGTTTTCCTTCTTCTTTTTTATAAATATATATTTTTTTGTTTTTATTTTTTTCTTCATTTTCTTCATCGATCGTGTATTAATTAACTAAAAGAGAGAATATAGAAAAAGTGATGCGCAAATATGCATGGCCACCATGTTGATGAAAATCATAGATATGTTTTACATAATTTCTTTTTGTGTCATAGTAGCCAAACACGAGGAGAAGGTGAAAACATTTTTTATGACAATGTCAGATTAGTTTTGTACAAGTTTGACAAAATGAAGAAGAAATTTAGTGGCGGTGGAAGTTTCATTTAGAGAGATGATCAGATTAGTTTGATAGAATTGAAGTTTGAATGATTTAGAATATATAGAGATAAACTTATTGTTGCTTATTTTTTAACAATTTGAATTAGTTATTTTTCAAATATAAGGTATGTATTCTCCAAGAACAATATTGTTTGATAAAGTTTGGAGTGTTACATATATAATTCTTTTTTATACAGGGTAAATGTTAACTTCTTCTTCTTCTAAAATAATGTGTTGATTTTTTTGGAATTTTTTTTTGGTTATTCTTAAAAGTCTATCTATCTATCTATTTAATAATTATTGGACTAGAATAGTGTGGTATTTTTTCTCTTTACTTTGGTTAATTTTTTTTTTTCTCTTTCTTCCTACTTATTATTGAACTTATTATAAAACTTTATTTCGGATTGTCTTATCATTTTCTATGATTAATACTCATTATTTTGTGTCATAATGTACAAATGTCAAAATATTAAAGTCACATTCTTAATCCTCTTAATTAGAATGACTCTTATTCTTAGGAATTTGTATATTGAATGTAGTATTCATTTGAAATAGGGATAAGGGTCTGAAAAATACCTCAACTTTGGTCGGATTTGTTGTTGCGATACTAAACTTTCATAAGGATCTATTACCTCCCTAAATTATTTAATACCGTATTTTTTATCCCCTAAACTATTTAATAATGTATTTTAAAGGTATATATGTGCCACGTGGACACATTATTTATAATTTTGCATTATTTTTTATGTCCAAGTGGGCAATATATATGTTTAAAATACTGTATTAAATAGTCTAGCGAGGTAATAGGTCCTCATGAAAGTTTAGTAGCGCAACAACAAATCCGACCAAAGTTGGGATATTTTTCAGACCCTTATCCCTTTGAAATATGAAATATACTCTTTAATATTTTTGTATATAAGCCAAGCAAAACTAGAAGAATCAGAAATTTGTGTATGCCATTTTTATTTTATTTTTCCGGCATAGCTAAAATTTTTTTGTCACGACCCAGACCGTCGTGATTGGCACCCACACTAAACTCTGGTGGGAGAACCACTATTACAACCCAAACTAAGCAACTAAACCAAAACTAAGACAATTAAGTTACGGAAGCAAGTTAATTAACTAATCAAATGCGGAATTAAATACCTAGAACTTGAAAGTCATTGTACCAAAACGCTACTAACGACAAGTCTAAGAACAAGGGGTACAACCCCAAAACTAAACACACCTTAACAAATAGTCTGAGTCCGAAAAGAGTGGACTTAAACAAAAGAGAACTGAAGGCAGCTCGGAAGAACTAGCTCACCCTTGAATTCGAAACGGTCACTGATCTTCTAAACGAGGTCTATCAATAGCCGTTGGAAGATGCCATGTACTCAACAAAAATAAGAGCAAATGCAGTATCAGTACACAACCACAGTGTACTGGTAGGATCACACGGCTATTCCAATAAGTGAAACACATATATGTAACCACAACATTATAAAACAGGCATTTACCAAACATATACAATATCATCATCATTCACATCAACTAATAGTTTCACATTTTATATCAACAATATACAATTAAATCATTTTAGAGCAACAAATAGTCTTTCAACCTCAATCACTATTAGATATGAATGTAATCATCACAAGTATATACACAACACAATTCAATGGTCCTCTTAGGGAACCCAATTCAATGGTCCTCTCAGGGAACCCAATTCAATGGTCCTCTCATGGAACCCAAACTCAAACTGTTAGTTTGCCGGAACGTGGCAATTCGATCCCATTTTTATGTCGAAACGTGGCAACCGATCCCATAGTTGTGCCGGAACGTGGCAACCCGATCCAATAGTTGTACCGGAAGCAATTCGATCCAAGTTAGTGTGCCGGAACGTGGCAATTTGATCCCCAATCACACACCACAATCACAAACACAAGTGCATCATCAAGATCATACAACAAGAGGTGATGCATGACATACAATTATTCAATTATCCTCATTTATGCTTAGGGTGATCAATAATGCAACATTCACATAAATACATGCATTATAATGAAGCAATTACATACATATATCACACCCACATGAAATCACAACCATCACCTACCTCGAAACAAGCACAAAACCCCTAAGTCCCTTGAATCTCCCCTTTCTGGATTCTTTCCACTTGTTAGGTCTACAAACAATTAATATACGCAAGTCAACAATCAAAGGTCTAATTATCCAGATTATAACAAACCCAATAATCCTAGACCAATCCTTTGATCCTAATACCCAATTTAGGGATTTTTCCACCATAAATTCTAGATCAAAACCCTCCCCATCGACATTGACCCATTCTATTATATTCTATGGATCGAAAAATGAATTGGAGAAGTTAAAAGCTTACCTTTAGCCTCAAAAATGGTGGAACACAAGTTAGAATCGCCTGGAGGTGGTTCCTTAGCTCTAAAAGTCGAAAAGTACCAAATAAGGTCGTTTAGGGGTTTTATTAACGACTTAATTCGCACCTGTCCCACTACAGCGACACTCATCCCACTGTAGCGGCGAAGCCACAGTGGCACAAATCCCGCTACATCGGCACAAAGTGGACCAGCGAGCTCCCCTCTTGAACTTAGATTTAAAGTCCCGTCACGTCCGCCTCAACGACCACTACCCCGCTATAGTGGAACAATTCCCGCTACAGCGGAACAAATCGAACCAGTGAGTTCATTCACATAATTCAAAAGTCCCAACTCACCACACACTTCTATTCCACTAAGCTCAGAAAATATCTTTCACGCTAAGATCGATTCTCGGAGATCTACTTACCCAATTTCAATTCTGTAAAGTCATGCGGATTTCTTAATGAGTTATCTAACTACCCATGCAATCGAGACCATAATTACTCCACCCCGATTGTTACCAGATTTCCCTACGCCTCAACTACTCCGATTTCTCCAAATCTGGACAAGGTTGAGAAAATCCTAATACTACGAAAAAGTTTTTCCGGCCCCGATTTTTCTCTCGTTGGCATTTCCATAACGACGGAATCAGGTCGTTACAATAGATACCAATTTACCCATCACTCTTCCCCGAGTGATCATCTAGGAAAGACTTGGCTAAAATAAAGGTAGAGTAGTATCTGAAACATCTAATTTGTAATGACTTGAAAAATTATTTTTGGAAATTCTGAACTATTCGTTTAACTTTAGTTAATTAGTTGATGGGTAATTATAGATAATTGACTTAATTGATAGTTAGTGGGCAAAAAATATAATTTATTTAAGACCCTATACTATATATAAATTAATTAGACCTAAATTATTTGAGGGAACCACAAAATTCATGCGGTGTTAGATCTGACATTGTAACAAGAGGACACATCTGTGAGAAGATAAAGTGTGGTGCTTCAGGTGAGAACTTTATTCCTCAAATAAGTGATTACGTAATTAAATTATTAGGTGTAAGAATAAAGTAATGCACTGATCCTATCTTAAAGAGAGAATATAATATTGTAGGTTATAAGTTATTGCTGTTACTGCGTACATTCTAAGGTTGTTCAAAATTAGAGCAAATTTTTTATAGCCGTCATTAGTTAATGATTGCCAATGATTAGTCAACTGTTTGGATTATACCAGGTAATTGTTCAATTGATAGATTTATGTATATAGGTATAAGTTTTAATAGTATTATTACAATTATGTTGGAGTATTAGTACAGAAAAGGGAGAGAAGTTGGAGTTGAGTTTATGGAATTTATAATTAAATATAGGTGTATTATATAACTTGAATACCTTTAAAGTTATAGTAATTGGAGGAATGAAGACTTAACGTTTAGCATTGAAATTTGGAAATTATGAGAGTTGACATGTTAGCAAGATAGGGAAATTGATTATAAATTTGGGTGAATTTTTGGGTCTAAGCTAGACATATAGTAGTATGGATGTTGTTAGTTTTGAAATCCTTATTGTGACTACTTATTGAATAGATTGCATTTATTTGGAGGTTCAATGAAAGGGAAAGACTCAAGTCCCGGAGTGATTGTTCGACTATTTGAGTCAAGTGGATTTCTAAACCCTTGTTAAGTGTATGGAATTCATGTATTTCCTTGTAATATGTCTTTTGGGTTAATGAGACTTGGTGATGGGTTGACTTGTCCACATTGATTAATTCTAATGATGAAAAAAGGGGTAATAAAAGCCAATGTGATTAATTGTTTGTGTTTGATGAGTTGAGAATGGTTTGAAAGACTTGTTGAATTATTGTTGATGTTGTATCATGATTGTGTTGTTGTGAATTGTGCAATGTTATAAAATGGTCATCTCCTCATTATTTGTGTGAACATGTCATTTGCATTGTTCTGAGACATGGTTGTGACAAGTGTTGTATGAATTGAGAAAAAATAAGAAATTAAAGAGGATGTACCATTTCGAGGGACGTATCGCGCGTCGCGATGGATACAATATTTCGAGGGACGTATCACGCGCCATGATAGTTACTATTATCGAGGGTCGTATCGCGGGCCGCGATGGATGCATGGACATATATGTCCCCCATGGGTCTCGGACTGAGAGATAACAGGTGTGTATCACTAGGTTAGACATGCATCACTATACTTGACATTGCATTACACATATTTATCATTAGTGAACTTGATATTGTGTTTTGCTGAGCTTGTGAGTGCCTTTCTGTGGAACTTTGATTGATGAGTATTAAGCTTGTTGCTGAGGATATGTAATTGATAGAGTGTTGTTGTTGATTTGTGTACTATGTGAATTATGAACTGTTAGGTTGGGTTGGTTTTAAGCAGGTTGTAGTTGTGGAGGTTGTAATTGATGAATATTGAGCTTGTCGTTGAGAATATGTGATTGTTAGAATGTTGTTGTTGAGATATGCATTTGTAAATTGTGAACTGTTAGGTTGGGCTGGTTTTATGCAGGTTGTAGTTGTGGAGGTTCGGTTGGGGTGTAAGGAGTACCCGTATTCTATCCCCTTAGCTTATGTTTAGAGGTTTACTTGTTGAGTACCGTGTGGTTTGGTACTCACCCCTTGCTACTACATTTTTATGTAGGTTACTAGACCGGACCTTTGTGACATTTTCTCTTCTCCTTGTCTGAGGTTTCTTGTGGAGATTTGTGAGGTAGTTGCTTGTCATTTCAGCGGACCTTCTTTCTCCTTAATTATGATCTTGTTCTATTCTAGAAACAGTGTCATTTGAAACATGTATTTTCTTTAACTTTGTAATAACACATTAGAGGCTTGTACATGCGACAATCAGATTTTGAGGATATTTTTTAGTTGATTATGAAATTTCCGCATTTTATTGTAATGTTTGAGTTTTAGGCTGAGTTGTCTTGGTGGGATAAGACGAGTGTCATCACGTCCATTTTTGGGTCGTGACAAAATGGTATTAGAGCCCTAGGTTCATAGGTCTCATGTGTATACAAGTCGAGTCGAAGTAGAGTCTCGAGGATCAGTATGAAGACGTCTATACTTATCTTCGAGAGGCTATGTTGACTTTTAGGAAAAACTTCACTTGTTGAATCTCTATCGTGCATCCTTTGTCTGTTCTGATTTTTATCGCTTCATTCCATTATCTCTTACTTATGTGATGACTCGTGCGTAGTTCCTCATGTCAGTAATTGGTGTCGTGTATGGCTTGGATGTTAAATATGGTACTAAGGTTGAAGTGATATACTTGTAGAGAAGATGTGTGGTCAAATTTAAAATGTTCAGTGATTCGAAGGAATTGTGTGAGGCTATGGTTTGATGATTCACTTTGAGGATAAATAAACGATTAGGTTTAACAATGGTTTAAGAGACTTCATGAGCATCTTATACTTCTTTTTTTTAGGCTAGTCATCTAGTAGTGGGATTAGTACTTGTGTGGTATAGGCAATATCTGGAGTGGTTTGACAATTGAAAGTGGAATGATTAAATGATGGCTAGATAATGAATAGTTTAACCTTGGAAAATACAATTGGTATAGTTGTCATAACATATATGGGTTGCTTAGCGAATGATGTTGCGCCAATCAAGGTTATAATCTTTCATAGATTGAGTATATATCAATAAAAGTGGTCATAATACGACTACTATAATGGTACCAATTCTTACTTGGTTAGAGTGATGGTGTGTGTTATTTCAACTATCGACCTGGTATATGAAGAAATGGATATCACTTTGGATGAGAGACAGGACAAATTTGGTAGTGTATTGCAGTTATTCAATGGATAGAAATGAGTTGGCTATTTGGGTACAATCTTCTCAGTAGGTATGATGTGTTCTAGTGGTGGATCTAACGGACTTTCACGATGTGGTACTAGTGGTTCATGAAAACGGATACGTCGATTGTCAAATGTGAATACTAACTACTTAAAGAGTTATCACTTGTCTCATATGCTCATATAATTAATAAGATTTGGTGTTGCATTCATATTTGAAAAACCAACTAGCTTGTTACTACGGACGAATGGGTTAAGCATTATTTATAAGGAAGCTTTTAGTGGTGGATCTTTGGTACGGTATTGATGTGTTTAGGTTGTGAAGTGTATCTCGAGGATTCTAAATGAGGATTTGTGATTTCATCTTAAGGTCCAAGGGAATGGATAGATACCAAAATGACAAGCTTATGAGTAAATGAAGTCTCAAAGAGCATACTTGTGTGAAGGTAATTGGAAATTTTAGTAAAAAGTGCATATAAAAGTGGGTTAGTCCTTTGAATTTGATTGGTATAACTGGGTTTAAGGTGCCATATTGATAAAAAGGTTGACTGCGTGGTGATGACAAGAGCTTATGATGTATCTTTAGAGGGGTTGAGAATTGGGTTCAGAGACACGTGGTTTCATCCATTTTGCTCTGGTCACGGTAATAGTGTCATGGATTAATCAGATTGGTTAGAACGATTGGATAAGATTTGAGAAAGAAGTCTACAGGCATTCGGTTTGAGTGTGGTAATAAGTGCTTTGTGTTTTTGAGTTTGATAACTGAAACAATTGGAATAAGAATTCAAGTTTTTCATTGCAAGCCTACGTTCGTGGTATTGTAGTTTGTCAAGGTATGCATTAGTAAGGTAAGAATTGATCGATCGCATCGGGTATTGAACATTTGGAAGAACATGTGCATGGTTTGGGTCGTAGAGTTTGTTACTTTTGATTGTTAAAAGGCCTAAGAAAGTACTTCTCTTAAAGTTTTGGTTTAAAGTTTGTTACTTTTGATTGTTAAAGAGCCTAAGAAAGTACTTCTCTTAAAGTTTTGGTTTAAAGTATAAGGTAAAATATCATAGGTGGTTGGTCAAAGATAAGATTGGTAAGCAAGTCAGTGAAAGGAAAAAGAGTATGGTGTATTGAAGAGTTCAAGGTATTTAAAATTTGTGTGATAGAAAGAATTTAAGAGATGTGAAGGAATAAGGCCTCTCATATAGACTCTTGGTTCGGAGTTGAAGGATGTAAGAATTTTCATATATAAGTTCTAATATGACTATGGGTGTGAATTGGTTCGGTATAGACTTACTAGGATTTTATCATCGAATTTTATAAAGATGGAGTTTTGGTTTGGGTTACAAGCAATGATATGTGGAAGATTCTATGTGGTTAAGTCGAGCTAGATTGTTCAAAATATGATAGGTAACTTATGGATGTTAAACGGTGTGGACCTACAGTTCTACATGGTTAATGAGGATTTTGAAGGGATTGAAACTACTTTGTTGGTGGGAAGATATAGATTGTTATGATGTGTTACATAGGCATTTGATGGTGAGTAGAGGTTATGAGCTTATAGTATACATAATTATTGGAGTGACCAAGGATTTCTATAAGTTTTGGCATGCGGTACATGATGGTATGAATGGTAGTGGAAAAATTGTATGTGAAAGTTTGCGTGAAGTTAACATTGGATGTGATTCAATTATTGTATCGTGATGGGAAAGTACTTTTAGATTTGGAATTACTATTATCAGTCTTGGGTGTGACCCGTATTTGTCATGAAATGGTTAAATGGAAAGATAGAGAGTCGTAGTTTTAAAAGTTTTAGAGGCTACAATGTGTTTGCTAAGAAGACTTTGATACTAGTGAAAGTTTGAGAGTAAAGTAAATGGCTGGTATGGTTATGATGTTTGTTGGTATTGAGAGTGTTGGCTTCAATGGAGAACTATGAGAAGTATGTGGGGTTTGATGAATCAAGTATTTGGAATATTGTAATGGGGATCAGACTGATTAATTATGGGTGACTAAAACTCAAAGAGATGGAGTCATATGAATGGAAATGTTTGATATGGGCGCTATGGAGGGAGTATATTGTGTTATTCGACTTTGGTTCCGTACATTCTTATGTGACCCAACTACTTCATTCCGTACATGATTTGGAGTATAATTCGTTGTATATGCTCACGTGTGTTTCTACATCTATGGATGAATCCCTAGTGGTGGATCACGTGTACCGATCCTCTTATGTCCTCTTGGTAGGGTAGGATCCTTGGGAGACTTGGTCGTTTCAGTTATTGAAAATTTAGAGTTGCTTGGGATAGTTGAAGTATACAAGTAGTTCTACACACACAACATTGCGTATGAGAACTTATATAAGAGCTACTATGAAGAGTTACAATTGTCTAAGAGCATTGTTAGAGATTTTATATATTTTGAAGTGTATCGCTTGTTGGGTGTTTACTTGATCTTATTCTTCTTTGGGTTAGATATGTTTGATTTTCCCTTGATGAGTGCCCGGTGTCTAAAGATTGGATTTTTATTACTTAAGCTCGTGGATAGATTGTGTTGTGAAAAGAAAATCTTTATAAGATCTGTGATGGTGAGCATTATGAGTGGCTGGTGATAGATTCAGGCTCACGTCTGGTTGTAGTCAGTATTGATTCAGAAGGTTATCTTGGTTATGTAAGAAAATATTCATCGTGATGGTTGTGTTAAGGTCCAATGGGTTTCAGTTTAGATTGAGTTCATGAGTTAGTTTGTCGTTTGATAATCACTCTTGATTTAAAGATCTTACAAAGTTTGATTCAAAAGTTTAGTTCTTAGTAGTTGATCTTGATGGAATGGTCTTAAAAATGAGTACACTTGGAGAGATGAACACCGACTGGTAGGTGTAACTCTAGCTTTTGGTAACGTTGGTTATTCTTCCTTCTTCTTCCTTATGCTCGAGGACGAACATGGTTTTTCGTGGTGGATATGTAATGACCCAGAAAATTATTTTTGGAAATTCTGAACTATTCGTTTAACTTTAGTTAATTAGTTGATGGGTAATTATAGATAATTGACTTAATTGATAGTTAGTGGGCAAAAAATATAATTTATTTAAGACCCTATACTATATATAAATTAATTAGACCTAAATTATTTGAGGGAACCACAAAATTCATGCGGTGTTAGATCTGACATTGTAACAAGAGGACACATCTGTGAGAAGATAAAGTGTGGTGCTTCAGGTGAGAACTTTATTCCTCAAATAAGTGATTACGTAATTAAATTATTAGGTGTAAGAATAAAGTAATGCACTGATCCTATCTTAAAGAGAGAATATTATATTGTAGGTTATAAGTTATTGTTGTTGCTGCGTACATTCTAAGGTTGTTCAAAATTAGAGCAAATTTTTTATAGCCGTCATTAGTTAATGATTGCCAATGATTAGTCAACTGTTTGGATTATACCAGGTAATTGTTCAATTGATAGATTTATGTATATAGGTATAAGTCTTAATAGTATTATTACAATTATGTTGGAGTATTAGTACAGAAAAGGTATATGTGACATTTTCTCTTCTCCTTGTCTGAGGCTTCTTGTGGAGGTTTGTGAGGTAGTTGCTTGTCATTTCAGCGGACCTTTTTTTTTCTTAATTATGATCTTGTTCTATTCCAGAAACAATGTCATTTGAAACATGTATTTTCTTTCAACTTTGTTATAACACATTAGAGGCTTGTACACGCGACAATCATATTTTGGGGAAATTTTTGAGTTGATTATGAAATTTCCGCATTATATTGTAATGTTTGAGTTTTAGGCTGACTTGTCTTGGTGGGATAAGACTAGTGCCATCATATCCATTTTTGGATTGTGACAAAATTACTGGTGATACTTGTCTCGCATGCCCTTCTTACCGAATCTCATTACCCCCTAAAGATTTCACATCTCCAACCTCAAACCAACCAATTGAATACCTACACATCCTCCCGTACAATGCATCAATGAAGTCATCTCAACACTCGAGTGATAAATATTGATGTATGTAAACTTAACTAATCAACAAAACGAATCCCAATAACTACCAAAGTTGATTGTATACACCCTCCAGACGAATCCTTTATCACATAACCATGATAAAATACTAAATCAATACTCGTTACAATTAGAAGTGGACTTGAACAAGCCAACACACATTCATAATACCCAAACAATCATAGTTCTTAACAACATCTCCATCCCACAACATAAATTCCCATGAGCTTAAGTTACAAAGCTTTCAATCTTTAGAAATCAAATACTCCTCTAGAGATATGTCCAAACATACAAACCATCCAACAGTACTATCGAAATACTAGATTTAGTAATTGTAGATTACCTCTTAAGGACAATAGAATTGGATTCAATGATCCCCACATTCAACCACACATAATCGATACATGACCTCGACGACAAGATGAATATCAAGATTGTCGCACAACCATAATTACGCAAGGTAGCTCTTCTATAAATTCTCATAAGCAAGGTGGTACATGTAAAACCACTGAAATGCTTTACAACACCAAGACAACACCATATAAGTCATCTAAAATAACCGCTTCTTCCAAACTCATCCCACTCAACCAAGAGAACATCGCAGGATCCGTACATCTGACCCACCACTAGAGATCCATCCACAAAATGAAAACACACATAAGCATAGCTAGTGAATTACACTCACAACCATGTACAAAAATGAAATAGATTGTCACATACGAATTTATCAAATGACATGAAAGTTTTCCTCTGAAGAGTCGATACCAGTCATTTCCATTCACTTGACTCCACATACTCTTCACATCATTCCTCTGAAGTCCACACTCTCAATATTAACAACCATCATGAACACCCCGACTATTTACCTTACTCTAAACCAACACTTTTAGAATGAAAACCTTCCTCAGATACTTTAACAATCAAAAGTAATAAACTTTACAACTCAAACCAAGTGTAAGTTCTTTCAAATCCTCAATACCTAATACAATTGATCATTCCACATCTTGAAAATTCATACCTTGACAAGATATATCACCATGAATGTAGACTTTCAATGAAAAATTTGAATTGTAAATTCAACCGTCTAACACAATCCCTTTATCTATCAACATTAGCTTATACCTCGAAGTTTTCCATGAATTCATGGATCTTCGCTTACCATTGATCGTCTCTCTATCGATTTCACAATATCCTTTGCTTTTCAATCGTAATCATTTGTAAACTCAAAACAAAACAAAAACACTTATCATCACATTCGAGATAGTGTCTGTACACTCATTTCTTAAGTCTTTTTCAATAGTTTATAACCAATATGATGGACTTGTGACACTATTACCATAGTCACAATAAAACAAATGAAATTACGCCTCTCTGTACCCAATTATCTACACCTTTAAATATATCTCTTTAGCCTTTGCAATTAATACAATATTCTTGCTCTCATCTCTCTCGAAAGGTTGTACTACATCCCATTATACTTAGCTCCTTAAAACTCTATTCGAGTGGTGTCCCACCAACTCTTAAAACTTCACATACAACCACGTTACTCACCAAGTATTAGAAATCCACAACCTTAGATATTCACAAGTCGTAATCACTATACAAAATTCGCTTAACCAATGATCTTATTATATAGTTGCATTCCACAGCAATCAAGCACGCATTCTTACTACTATTACGCTTAGTCAACCTTGACTATCACTACGAAGTCAACGTTTTCATCGACATGGCACCTCAAACTCACATATACTCGTCAAATTCAAAAGGATTGGCCCAATTTTTATACGCGTTTTCTTACTAAAATACTACAATTACCTTCACCCAAGTATACTCAATGGGACTTTCTTTATCCATAAGCTTGTCATTCCGGTATCAATCCACTCCCTTATGGATTAAGATAAAAGCATCAGTCCTCATACTACCCTCCTTCTTCTTAACAAACAAGACATGAGCACCCCACTTGAAAACACTAGGTTGGATGAACCCTTTATCAAGAAGCTCTTGGATTTGAGCATTAAGCTCTCTCAATTCTAATCACCACAGGAATAGACTCAATAGAGGGGGATTCGACCCCAACATCCCGAATATGAGACAATTACGCCAAACAATCCTGCCCTGCCAGTTTCCTAGCCCAAATGAAGGATATGATCTTAGCTAGCTTAGGCTTGTACCCCTTTCCTACTCTAATCTTTCCCTACCGGGGATCTCTAGAGTTATCAACTTAGTATTACAATTAAGTTCGATATAATAGGGAGAAAACCAAGTCATGCCTAAGATTATATCAAGTCATTCATATCCAGCATAATCAAATCAATCCAAATCTGAAAATCCAAAACACAACAGGACAACACGATATATGTGGGTGACTATGAATGACTCTTCAACTAGGGTAGAAACATAGATGGGGGCATCAAGTATATCACAAACCACATCCAATAAGGCAATTGCATTGGCACTTACGGATAAGTAGAATTCGGATCAAACAACACATTAGCCATCCAGTCACAATAATTATAGCACTTGTGATCACTACATCCGACCCTCATATGCCCATGTTCTCCACTATCTTAACACACCTTATAACTTATATTTGATTGTTGAACACTGAATTAGATCGCAGGGGTTAGTTCGGGTATGATTTGAGGTCCATAATTATGACTAGAAAAACATGGGAGACAGGGCTGAGATTCTGTCTCGCCATGTCATGCTCTAGCGGGAGGAATCCCGCCCCAGCGGCCATAACGAAAACAGAACCTAAGCCAACTAATTTTTAGGATTTTTCTCTTTTCAAATTTCGACCAAGGTCCCCACTTCACTCAACACCTTTGGAATAATCCCCACAGCTAGGACAATCATTAGTTACCCCGAGTCAATCTTAACGACACACGCTCCACAATTTCCCTTATATTACATTCAACACTACAACTCACATATTCCCAGGATACACCCAGACATTCACACGATTATCAGTTGGTCGTAACGTCATCCAGATTTCTCGCTTACGAATCAAATCGTAATTTATCTAGACCCTTGCGCCTAATCTCATGATGACCTTCTTTTCACAATAAGTTCCACTAGACTCAAGCGATTACAATTGGGACAATTTCAACATTTCGGCCAGCACATTGCACATATCAACATTCAAACAAGCAATACTGGGCACATAATCATATCCAAGCACCCATATAATACACCCTTCACATTCATAGTTAATTTTAGACAACTAGAAGAACACATTCACCGTTCCAAGTTACAACTCGCAGAGAAGTTCAATTTCTTTAATTAGTTCGTTCCATAGACGACCATTACTAATCATCTACGCCTTATACGACCCTTAAGGCCAGATACCAATTGAAACCTTCTCCGTTCCAATTAACTTGCTTGTGTTCCATCTAGTTCACTTCGTTGAGATACCCATTGGAATCGGGAGATACCAATTAGACTCAACTCATACCACTAGTGAAAATAGTAGCTAGCGATCCCCATACAACTACTAATTTCAATCACAGAACTTGGTCCAACCAACTCCTACCCGCCTCATTCTTTAAATGATGGTAACCAGACCTTAAATCAATCCTAGTGAAAATCGATGCACCTTGCAACTAATCAAAAAGGTTACTTGTTCTGAATGGTAACCCTATTCAACAGTCGGTAATCTATAGACATCCTCTCTTACTAGCGATAGCGTTACCACTTATGTTGCTCTAGCTCGAACCATAGATTGAAGGATGAAAGAAACCAATTTGTATCACCCAGATACCAATTGGATTCAAGTCATAGCACAAATGAGTAGAAAGAAGTGAGTTTTTCCTAAAGTTCTATAGCCTCTCGAAGAAAAGTATGGACGTCATCGTATTGTTTCGCAAAACTCTACTAGACTCGTTTTGGTACAATGAGATCAACGAACCTAGGCTCTGATACCAACTTTGTCATGACCCAAACTGTTGTGATTGACACCCACACTAACACTCTGGTGGGAGAACCACTACTATAACCCAAACTAAGCAACTAAACCAAAACTAAGACAACTAAGTTACGGAAGCAAGTTAATTAACTAAACAAATGTGGAATTAAATACCTAGAACCTGAAAGTCATTGTACCAAAACGCTACTAACGACAAGTCTAAGAACAAGGGGTACAACCCCAAAACTAAACAACACCTTAACAAATAGTCTGAGTCTGAAAAGAGTGGACTTAAACAAAAGAGAACTCAAGGCAGCTCGGAAGAACTAGCTCACCCTTGAATTCGAAATGGTCACTGATCTTCTAAACGAGGTCTATCAATAGCCGTTGGAAGATGCCATGTACTTAACAAAAATAAGAGTAAGTGCAGTATCAGTACACAACCATAGTGTACTGGTAGGATCACTCGACTATCCCAATAAGTGAAACACATGTAAGTAACCACAACATTATAAAATAGGCATATACCAAACATTTACAATATCATCATCATTCACATCAATGAACAGTTTCACATTTTATATCAATAATATACAATTAAATTATTTTAGCGCAACAAATAGTGTTTCACCCTCAATCACCATTAGATATGAACGTAATCATCACAAGTCTATACATAGCACAATTCAATGGTCTTATCAGGGAACCCAATTCAATGGTCCTCTCATGGAACCTAAACTCAAATTGTTAGCTTGCCGGAACATGGCAACCCGATCCCATTTTTATGTCGGAACGTGGCAATCGATCCCATAATTGTGCCAGAACGTGGCAACCCGATCCAATAGTTGTGCCAGAACGTGGCAACCCGATCCAATAGTTGTGCTGGAACGTGGCAATCCGATCCAAGTTAGCTTGTCGGAACGTGGCAATCCGATCCCTAATCACAAACACAAGTACATCATCAAGATCATACAACAAGAGGTGATTCATGGCATACAATTATTCAGTTATCCTCATTTATTATTAGGGTGATCAATAATGCAACATTCGCATACATACATGCATTATAATGAAGCAATTACAAACATATATCATACCTACATGAAATCACAACCATCACCTACCTCGAAACAAGCTTGAAACCCCTAAGGCCCATGAATCTCCCCTTTCCAAATTCTTTCTGCTTGTTCTAGGTCTACAAACAATTAATATATGCAAGGATCAACAATCAAAGGTCTAATTATCCAGATTATAACAAACCTAATAACCCTAGACCAATCCCTTGATCCTAATACCCAATTTAGGGATTTTTCCACCATAAATTCTAGATCAAAACCCTCCCCCCATCGACATTGACCCATTCTATTACGTTCTACGGATCGAAAAATGAATTCAAAGAGTTAAAAGCTTACCTTTAGCCTCAAGAATGGTGGAAAATGAGTTAGAATTGCATGGGGGTCGTTCCTTAGCTCTAAAAGTAAAAAAGTACCAAATAAGGTCGTTTAGGGGTTTTATTAATGAATTAATTTGCGCCTGTCCCGCTACAGCGACACTCATCCAGCTGTAGCGGCGGTGCCACAGCAGCACAAAGTGGACCAGTGAGCTCCCCTCTTGAACTTACGATTTTAAGTCCCGTCCCGTCCGCCACAGCGGCCACTACCTCGCTACAACGGCACAATTCCCGCTACAGCGACACAAATTGAACTAGTAAGTTCATTCACATAATTCGAAAGTCCCAACTCACCACACACTTCTATTCTACTACGCTCAGAAAATACTCTTCACGCTAAGATCGATTCCCGGAGATCTACTTACCCAATTTCAGTTCTGTAAAGTCGTGCGGATTTGTTAACGAGTTTTCTAACTACTCATGCAATCGAGATCATAATTACTCCACCCGACTGTTTCCATATTTCCTTACGCCTCAACTACTCCGATTTCCTCCAAATCTGGACAAGGTTGAGAAAATCCTAATACTACGAAAAAGTTTTTCCCGCCTCGATTTTTCCCTCGTTGGCATTTCCATAACGACGGAATTAGGTCATTACATTTTTTAGCTATTTTTTTTGTGTATTTTTATATGTATTTTCTTTCTTACCTTATTTTTTTTTTAATTTTAATTATTTTTTTTAGTGATTTTGATATGATAATTCTTTAGGTTAGTGAACAGGCGAATACTAGAAAGTAAGTAGTGATGAAGTCATAACAAAGAGGAGGAAGAAGTCCGAATTAAAAAAATGCTGATGTAAAAATTAATAATTTCAATTAAAGAGTATGTACCGTATAGATGACTTGGAATAACAATTCTTACAAAATATAGATATATTTAATTGATTTTCATAGCTTATCTTTTATAATTTAGTATAAAACTTTATTTTAATTCTTTTCATAACCGTGTGAAGCGCGACCAAGTACACTAGTAGTAATATATTAAAGTTAGTATTTCGTTATTTCTTAAAATTAATATTTATTTTCCTAACCTTTTTTTTATAGTTCATAATATTCATCTATCAAAAATCAAATAGAGATAAATATATTGATACTAATTTAAATTTGAAGTCAAATAATTACGTACTTAAAAAAGTTAATATTAATTGTTTTATTTTTAGGATAAACATAAATGACTATTTAAAATTACTTGTCAATCAACAAAATTAAAATATAATTAATCATTTTTTTTTCATTTTACTCTCTCCATCAATTTATTCGATTATTTTTTTCTCAAAATTCAAGTTATAAAATTTATTTTTTCATATACTAACATGATAAGAATTGCAACTTATAGTATTTTTGGTTGAATTGCAACTTAGTGGGAAGGATTATTATGAACAAACATTATAAGTTGTAGTTCTTATGTTAATATAAAAATATATATTTTAAAATATTAATTAAATTTCACATTGCTTTGATTTCAAGAATAAAAAGATATCATATAAATTGACGGACGAGTATGTATATATTTAAGTGTTTATGGATAATTTTTGATTTTGGGTTACATTAAAATATTACAAAAACTTATGTAATTATTGGTCAAGATTATTGATGCTCTTTCCGTTGCATTTTCTTGTGAATATTTGATGCATTTAGGTATATATGAAATTATTGAGAAGAGAAAAATAATAGTTTATACCCCTTTCGTTTTTCGTATTAGTTATTTATTTTTTATTTTATGGATTCTTTAAGAATTCATAAATAAAAACAATACTTTATTAATTTACTCCTTAAAAATTGTTTTTGCAATTTTACAAGTTTTGTTTATATTTTTATGAAGAATGAATTATTAGTGTAATGAAAATAAAAATAAAATTATAGTTTAATTTGTTAATTGACAAATAATTTTTAATAATTATTTTTAGTAATGTAAATAATCAATACATGATGAAAAAATAATATCAAATGTTAAAAGTGCGATGAACTAGGCTAAATTTCACATTTTTTTATAAATAAAATTGTTTTTAATAAAAGAAGAAAGAAGAAGAAGTTGAAAAATTAAAGATTGAAATCAAAGAGAAAAAGTTAAAAGGAAGGGAGAGAGATGGATTTTGGCCCATTTTTCTGTAAATGGAACCCAATAATCCACTTGACAAATTTTAAGTTGAGCCTCATACAACTTTTGTCTTCCACATTATATCTATCCCTCATCAACCATAAAAATTCTCTTTTATTGACCAAAAAAAAAAAATCTTCTTTTTATCTTCAGTAGTAAAGTAAAACAAGGATACCACAGGTATGTTTTCTTCATATCGTCTTTTTTATTCAACGGGTTGTTCATCTAGAACAAGATGAACATATCCCTCTCCTACTCTATTTTTTTTTTCATTTATCTGGATTTGCATTGTTGTAATAATCAATACCTATAATCATAAAAACGTCTGCATCAATTTGCCCAACTTTTCAGATCTAAGGTTGTTCCCAAATATCAATAAAGGTTGTGCATTTGATGAAGATATTATATCAGGGCACATCCCATATAAACGATCAATTTTTTTCAAATTTAGGATTCTTGAGGTTAAATTTAATTAGAGATAGATGAATAGAAGTATAAGAGGGTAGAAGTAGTTGTTTTGGGGTTCAGAAAAAGTGAGTGAGCTTGCTTCATAAAAGAATATCACCTACACTATTTCACAAAAAATTTCTTCTCTTGTTAACCATTGTAACTACTATTTCTAAAATCTAACGTCACATTGATACTTAATCGAGAAAGTAATAAAAAAATAGATACAGAGAAGAAAGGGCAAGAATAGGGAGCTTGAATGGAAAGAGAAAGTTGGAGAAGAGAGAATACTGAGATCTTTAATGGGAGATCTGGAGAGATTTTAACGATATATTTGTCATTTTACACAATTATTTTAATTTAATTTTATATTTTATTATATATAGTACTCTTTCTATTCCTAATTATTTGTTCACTTTTCCTTTTTAAGTTGTCTCTAATTATTCGTACATTTGAGAAATGAAGAAAGGATAAATTTTTTTACCTATTATACCCTCAATTAATTAGTTTGAAAAAAAGTAGAGCTTCGTATAAATCTTAAATTTTTAATTCAGCCATTTCATAATTAATAGCGGTAAAATGATAAATTTACTATGTCAATCGTTGTTTTCTTAATAGGTATGTCAATTCAAAAGTGAATAAATAATTACGAAAAGAGGGAGTATTGTACTTGTCCACAAATTCACTCCATGTGATCAAATATCAAACTATTTTTCTCTAGAAATTTCACTCATGCTTTAAATAAACTTCTAACTTTCACCATCTGTTAAACAAAATACTTCATCTTCTTTCAAAACAATTGTTTCAAGTTTGGTCTACTCTTTTTTTTTTTTTTTAATTTCGAGTCAGTTGTTTGTCAATTTTCGAATTCTTCTCTCAAATTTGGTTGATCTTTATTAGAAATTTATATATCTTATTTTTAGGTCAATATGTCACATTTCAGAGGGATTCATTATTCCTTTCATATTTTTCAAGATATTCTGTGGTGCTTTGTCAAATGGTTGAATGTGATTTTGAACAAGTAATGCGCTTGTTTTCCTCTTTTTATTGTCGTACAAATTTTTTCAAAAGTTAATCTAACTTAATATAAATAATTTGGCTCATGTATCTTTGGCAGCAACACATGTAAGTAGCTCATCGAGGTAATAATTGTTAATGGAACCTTTTTCTATGGAAAGATGGAGATTTTATTACACTGCTACTGAAATCTACATTTAGTTAAGGGTGTTATAAAATATATATCGAATAGTCCTATGAGCTAACTTCTTTTTATTTTAAAATCACTTTGAGTCTATATTGTCTTTCGATGAGTCAAATTTCTCCCAGTTTTATTTCACATCTAAATTTCATGATTGATGTCATTATTGTTTTGTCTAATATCTTCAATTTAATGGTTAAAGTGAAGACTTTTGTATGCAATTGCAACTTTTATTGATATATTTGTGGATTGTTTCTCTAGAAACTAATACATTATGTGAATTGCTTTGAATTTTAGAGATACATAATACTTGATACTTGAAGTACCTTAATAGCAAAATATCTCAATTGGCCGAAATCGATTGTTCACTGAAATGATGTTGATGATCTAAGAAGCATCGCTAAACTGAATAGTAGTAAGTAGGACATTTTGGAAAAAAACAGGGTTGCGTAAGTCTAATAGAGAGTTAATAATTTGGTGCACCAAGAGTTTAAAATATAAGAATTAAGGAATAGTGAAATTTCAATATAGAATTTACTTCTTTTGAGTTAAGCATTCGACAAATTTTACTAAATAAATTTGAGAAACTATTATTCTTCTTATAAATAAATAAGTGTATCTAACCAAAGACAAGATAGTTATCAACAAGCAGAAATGAGGTCAGGGAGAATTAAATATGGAGAAGAAAAACTCCTTAGAATAATATTTTCTAGGTTACAATAATTATTTTTGTATAAAAAAAAATCTTAGAGTGTCCCCACATAAGGCCTTAAGATCAGATTTTTTTGGTTAACATGTAGCTTCGTTTCTAACAAGACAGGGGAGTTGTGGATGTTGAGAAAAGAAATAAAGCAATATGGTGGAAAAAATGTTACATGATCTTCGTGCAATGTCCATTAATATAATGTTGCTAACACAAATCTTGAAGGATAAAAGTGTAGTGACCCGATCGGTCATTTTTAGTTTTTCCATGGAAATTATCGTTTTACCCTCCCTATAGCGGCTACTAGTCGTTTATGATTGATTTTGAAAATTTTGATTTTGAACTTTGAGTTAAAAGTTGAGAATTTGGTAAGTTTGTGAGTGTTAAAGGCTAAGTTGTTAAGAAAGTGACTTTTGGAGTTTCCAACGTCGGAATCAATTCCATCGATCCCGAAATGTGAAATTTGATACGTGAGGATTTTCAGTTTCATGAGTCGTTTTGAAGATTTGAGATCCTAAGTTGTGAAATTATGGAATTTTAGCCTTTTGGGTTGACTTTGGTCAACATTCGAGGTTCAAATGGTCGGATTAGAATTCCGAGAGTCCCGTTAGATTTGGGGAATGATTTTAGGCCTAGGTGAGGTCATGTTTGATATTTGTGAGGTCCCGAGCTTGTTTTAGCATTTTTAGGCGTGAGTTAGGTTCTTGTAATTTTTGCGGATGTCGGGTCAAGGAGACCGCAAATTTGTGATTCTACAGTTCCATAGAGTCTGGAACATCGAGTTTAATTGATTTGTATATTTGATTTGTGTGTACAAGATTCTGAACGAATCCCTGGGATCCGTTCGATGTTTTGAGAGTTGTTTAATTTTTTTCTGTTACTTGAATCTGGTTTCTCTCGCGATCACGAGGAGGAGCTCGCTTTTTGTGAGGTGTTGTTCGCTTTCGCAAAGGGTCAATTTCCTTTGACCTTTGCGATCACGAAGAACCTGTTCACAATCGTGAGCTTTGTAGATGTGAAAACTCGTTCGCTATAGCGAGACCTGTGTTTTTAAAGTGAACCCTCAGGCGCTTGTGCGACATCAGAGAAGGTTTTTGGCCTGCCATTTCGGGGTTTAAGCCCTATTTCCCTTTTTTTGAACTTGGGGAATCTTTGGTGGCGAATTTTGAAGGGGGTTTTTTGTGCTAGATCATTTGGGTAAGTTTTCTTGATCCTAAATCTTTATTTTCCATTGATTAATTATGAGTTTTGACATCAAAATATGGGATTTTATTTGGTGATTGATGAGGTTCTTTAAGAACCCAGGTTCTTAAATAAAATGAAGTTTGTGAACTGATTTTAAGTCTTTTTTCAAATAGATTTTTCCCTCAGAAGTTCTTAAAGCCTTGAGTAATGTTTTCAAGTATTAAATTTCAGATTCAAACCTTAATTTTAGCATTGAGTTTTTTGTTGATTGACCCACCTTTCAAGATGATTGATCTGGGTATTATTGTTTTCGGAAATTTATTATGAATACTTGCTTGTGCATAGATTGTGTGACTTTGGAAGTGATTCAGAAGGGGATGACTCAACTATTAGAGTGATTGTTGATTGATTTAAGGTAAGTGGCTTCCTAAACCTTGTATTCTAGTTGAATTCGTATGCTTCCTTTATTGATTGTGTGTTGGGAGTAATGGGGATGATGTGAAGGGTTTAAATTGTCCACTTGTTATATCTAAATGAATAAAAAGGGGTTGAAATGAAAAGGCTATGTGTTGAACATGATGATGTGAATTGCCTTATTGTGACTCTTGTTGATTGATTGATGAAATGCTTGAAAGCATGAGTGTGGATTTGAATTGTGTAAATTGTTGTCTCTTTCGTGTGGTGTGATATTGCTTGTATGCATTGTTTGTGAATACCGTGATGATACATGTGATGATTTATAAAGCCAATGAAAAATGGTAATGGCTAGTGATATAAAGTCGATGGAAAATGGTTCCAGATAGTGATTTAAGTCACGACCTATGGCCCGGACCTACAAACCGTAGGTGGGACCGCGGTGCGTGGTCTAGGTCCGTGGATTGCGGTCCTCAGAAACCACTCCAGATGCCAAATGACGGACTGCTAGGACAGACCATCGGTCAGGCCATGGTCCGTCGTTGGCCCCGATAGCTTTTAAGTCAAGGGTCGTTTTGTCTTTTCCCCTATGCATTGGACACCTAAACTACATCGTTTATGACCCTAGTAACTGTTGACACCCAATTTTGAACCTCCACAATATAGATTAATCATCGAGCATCTTCAATTTCAAACTATTTAAAATAATTAGTTTCATAAAATTAAAAAAAAAAATAGTTTGCAAGTTATTTTAAATAGTTTTGCCACCTTTTTATAATTTTGAAATAATATATATGTTTTACATAATTACGCATATAATTAGCATATTTTATGAATATTCAAAAATCGTCTCAATTTTTTTTTAGTTTTACTTAAAGATTTGGTTAATTAGTTTAGTTATATAATATTAATATTTTTGAGTTATTAGTTTATAATTAAATTAATTATTTTTATTTCGTTAAAATTAAGAAACTCATAAATTAATCAATATTATTTTGTCTTATTTAAATTTTAGTCAAATTCCCTAAATTAAACTCAATTTGGCTATTTTTAAACCCCAAGATCTAACTCATCTTTGACCTCACCTTAAACCCATTTGAAGTCATGTTTTGGGGCCTTTTCTGTTTGCAACAGTCACTCCCTCACACTCAGTATAAGCAAGGATTAATTACTTAAGTAGGTCTCTTTTAAAAAATAATTAATTATTTTAAACATACCCTTTAATTATTACCATTTATAGCAATATATAACAATACTATATATTTTATTAGATTTCTCTCTCTCGCATCTTTCTCTTTTTTCTCTCTCAGCTTTTTAATTTTTATCTCTTTTTTTTAAAAAAAAAATTGTTATTTATTTATTTATATTTTATATAATTTTTATCTCTCATTCTCAATCTTTTTCATTTTTTTTTCTTTATGTCGTTCTTTCTCCTTTGTTTTCCTTTTGTTACTGTTTCTTTCTTATTTTCTTTTTAATGCTTTTTTCTTTCTTGCTTTTTTTATTGCTTTCTCTCTCTCTCTCTCTCTCTGTTGCTATTTTTCCCTTTCTTTCTCTCTCTCTACTTTCTTTCGTAGAGTAGTGATTCGTAAAATAAATAAAATTTGTATCATAATTAATTAATTAAACAAATAATCTAATCATAACAAAAAATGAATTAAACTGGAATTAAAAATTTATTACACACATATTAAAGTTGAATTAGAAGAGAATTAAATATGAATACAAAATGTAGCAAACGAAAGAACATTCTATGTTTTGTGAACTGAATGAATTTGTATCAATAATGAATTTAACAAGTAATTCAATAGTAACAAATCAACTAATAAATTGCAAAATGAATTAAAATTGTATTTAAAAGTGTATTGCACAAATATTAAAGTTGCATTGGAGGAGAGAATTAATCATGAATAAAAAACGTAACTAATGAAAGACCAGACAATGATCTATGGAGTAAATTAAACTTGTATCAATAATGAATTAAACAAGTAATCCAATAGTAACAAATAAATCAAAAAATTGCAAAATAAATTAAATTTCTTTAAAATTGTATTACACAATATTAAAGTTGAATTAGAAGAGAGAATAAAGAATGAATGAAAAACGTAACTATCTAAAGACAAGACTACTATCTATAAACTGAATTAAACTCATATTATTAATGAATAAAACTTATATTATATGTATCTTATAAATAATTTTTGCTTTTATCACTAAGAAAATGAGCGATGGTTGTAATATGTATTAAAAATGTATTGTGCATGTCTTATAAATGTATTATTAGTGTGTTACCTAAATTATTCTTGTTGGTATCCGTAAGAAAGGAGTGAAGTGTGCAATACGTATTATAAATGTATTATTCATGAATAAAACATGTATTATATGTGTCTTATAAATTACTTTTGGTTTGTATCACTAAGAACGTGAGTAATGCTTGCAATATTTATTAAAAATGTATTGTGCATGTATTATAAATGTATTATAAGTGTGTTACCTAAATTATGTTAGCTGATATCATTAAAAAGGGAATACAACTTTAATACAAGCGCGATATAGTTATGTAAACTTCATCATTTTCGAGCTTCAATCTAATATTTTTCCTAAAATTAATTCTAAACTTAATCAAACTCTCTTTAGAGATATAAACTCCAAACAATATTTTCAATTATTTGTAGGAACAACCTATCCAAACTAATCGCAAACGAAAGAGGAGTCAATGATTCGTAGACTGCATAAAACTTGTATTAATAATTAATTAGACAAGTAATCTAATCGTAACAAATGAAGAGACATAATAAACTGCCAAATGAATTATACTTGAATTAAAAATATATTACACACATATTAAAGTTGAATTAGAAGTGAATTAATCATGAATACAAAATGTAGCAAACGAAAGAGCATTATGTGATTTGTAAACTGAATAAAACTTGTATCAACAATGAATTAAACAAGTAATTCAATCATAACAAATCAACCAATAAACTGCAAAATGAATTAACTTGTATTAAAAGTACATTACACAAATATTAAAGTTGAATTAGAAGAGAGAATTAAGCATGAATAAAAAAAATGTAACTAATGAAAGACCAGACAATGATCTATAGAGTGAATTACACTTATATCAATAATGAATTAGACAAGTAATCTAATAGTAACAAATAATAAACTACAAAATGAATTAAATTTGCGTTAAAAGTGTATTACACAATATTAAAGTTGAATTAGAAGAGAAAATTAGCAATGCAAAATGTAACTAACGAAAGACAAGACAATAATCTATAGACTAAATTAAACTTGTATTATTCATGAATAAAATATGTATTATATGTGTCTTATAAATTATTTTGATTTGTATCTCGAACATGAGTGATGTTTGTCATATGTATTGTGCCTATGTTATAAATGTATAACAAATTTGTTACTTAAATTATTTTGGTTGATATCACTAAAAAAGGAGTGAAGTTTGTAATATGTATTATAAATGTATTGTTCATGATTTTAACACAATTGTGAAACATATCTAATACAACTTTAATACAATTGTGATACAGTTCCATAAACTTCACCTTTTTCGAGTTTCAATCTAATATTTCTCCTAAAATCAATTATAAACTAAACCAAACTCTCTTAAAATTGAGCTATAAACTCCAAACGATATTTCCAATTATTTGTACGAACTACCTATCCAAACTAATCACAAATTCGTAAAATTCAAATAATGAATTCAAAATTTGAAGCTTTATAATGACCATCAATGGTGAACTTTTGCTTATGTAATTTTAAAGATTTGAAATTTCTACTTAAAAACATGGTTTTGTACAAATTTTCGATCTTTCTGTTCCTCTGTTCATTTTGTTTTTGGCTAAAATAGTGAAATATGAGCGAAAACTGGTTTGAGGATAGTTATTTGAAGAAAAATTTCAAAGAAGAAGAAGAAGAATAAAAAAAAAAAGAGAAGGAAGATAAATAGTGTCAGAGAAAGAGACCAAGAAGCAGAAGAGTAAAAAGAAGAAAAGGAAAAAGGGCTGAGAAAGAGGCGAAGACTGTACATTTTTTTAATTCTAAAGAAATGTAATATTTTGTTAGAAAAATTATGTTGCCATAGATGGTAAATATTTTTATAATATAGCATATTTATGTGATTTACCCTATAAACAACCCACCTTTCTAACCCAAAACTGGCCCAATTTTATTCTTATACCCATCCCATTCTTATTACCAAAGAAACCCAATCCTAAACCCATTACAATAACAACCATACATACAACAACAGCAACCAGACGACCCATACCCGTCTTCCTCGCTGCGAACGAACCCAGCAAATTGCGAAACTCAGAAACTCAATCGCAAGAAAACCCAGAAACAAAGCAACACAGAAACCGGCCCAGCGAATCCAGCAAGAACAAACCCGATTCCAAGCCCATCGTGTCTCCTCTCCGTACGAGAATCAAATGGCTGCAATTTTGAATCTGTTGGAATTCGTACAATTGATAGCTGAAGGCATTCAAATTTTGAATTCGAAATCCATTCAAAAACCTCTCCCGATTTCCCCCCTAAATCTGCCCTAGAATTCCTCAAGATTTCATGTTAGAGTCTTTGGCTTGTGGTGTTGAAATAAGCTTATCGTGGTTAGCTCGTTCTCGTCTCAGTTCAGCTGCCCGAAAAAATGTAGTACTTCCCCCTCCCTTGCATTTTATTTCGGATCCTAGTGTTATTTGTTGAAACTGTTTATAAGGGGTTTCGTTGGTTTCTTCCTCCTTTCCTCTTTATTTCAATCTTATTGCTTTGGGCTGATAGTCTAGTTAGGAATGTGAGTCTTTAGACTCGTTTCCTCATCTGCTTAAGTTTTATGTTGATCATTTCTATTTGTTATTGGTCTTAGCTATATGTATGAATTTGGATTTATGACTTGTCTAAATTTTGAGAGTAATTGATTTGGCTAAACACAGTAGTGCAGTAACATTCTTATTCTAATGTGACTTGTGTAAATCATGTTTTGTCTTCATGCTATTCGAATCTCAGTTGAAAATGCTCATATTTGCAAGTCGAGTTGATATAAAATCCGAGTTTCTTGTTTTATTTTTCAAATCTTAGTTTTTGTTGGAGTTTATTGTTCAAAATCATTTGAAGTGTGATTTCTTTGTTGTTAACTTCTCATTGTATGGCTTGCTGAATATTCAGCCTCCCTATGTGTTTCTTGTGGCTTTGATGCGTTGTATTCATGGCCTCCGTTTTGAAATAGATAAGTTCCATTTATGTCTGATTGCTTTCTAATAATGTGTAAAAATGAGACTTCGTAAACCATTGTGTAAGATTGTGTTCCCTTGTACTTGAATATGTATCTTGCCGAAGTGGTTTACTACCTAGCTATAGGTTGTTAAGTATTTGATTAATGGTAGCAAATAGCTCATATTGGTTTTAATTTCATACATTTTTATTATATTTCAAACATGCCAGATTATGGGGTGGTATATGATATACCTTGTTGATATTTGTCTATTATTGTTCTTTAGAATGTTTAGATATGAGGTGTCTTTCTAGTATGATAGGCAGTGGTGCTACTTTGTTGTTTAGCTCAAGTAAAAAATGTGGTTTCTTCTTGTCAAGTGTGCGCTTTCTTCTTCTTTGTGAATTTTGTGTTTATTTGGAAATCTATTAAGTTCATTTGCCTTTACGGTTGTTTTGAATTGTCTAGCTTGCCTCCTCATAAATTAAAATCATGTCTTGATTATTTCCTTATTTCGAATGCTAATTCTTCCCTTTTTCGTTTTGTTATATGACCCTCCTCCGAGTCCATAATGGATTTCTTTCCATTGCATTCCCGAATTTGAGCCATAGAGGCTCAGATCTCTTTTCATCTCTGAGTTAGCCAGACTATGGGTGTACAAGGCAGAAGCCGATAAATATGGGCTGGAAATTAAATTTTCAGGTTCCGGAAAGCTGAAAATAGGCTGAGATACCTGCTGTATACACTGGTATACAGTTGGAAATACGATATACAAGTTCAAAATAGTTATATACAGGTTGGAAAATGCAGAAAGACAAAGTTCAAATAAAAAAATAGGTTTCGAGAGGCCCAAAATGGATTGGATACAAGTCGTATACGACTGTATACATCCAATGTATACCAGTTTGTTTAGAGAAAAGGGTCCAAAAGCCTAAGGCAATTTTCAGCAGGTCCATGTAGTAGACAATGAGGCCAAAGGCCCAATGGAAAGGCCAGCAGCTGGTCCTTGATTTAAATGGGCCAAAACCCATGATTTTTGATATTTTTTTAGTATTAGGACATGTTCATCAAGGCTTGGAATTTGGGCCAATATTTCTTCTCTCTTGTATTTATTTGTTATTGATTAACTAACCTTTATATTTTTATGGTTGAATTTAATTAAGTTCCCTAAGATAGCCTTTCTTATTTTCGAAGTATTTGTTATTTACTTATTTATATATATTTAATTACATATGATTACTTGGTCCTAATAGGAATTATGTTTATTTTTTCTTCTTAAAAGTAATAACTTAAAATTTTCTTTCTTTCTTAAACTTAGTTAAATTTTTAAAGTTAGTTGAAGAGACATTTTAGTCAAATCGTCTGTCAACCGCAAGTTAGCAGACATTTCGAGTGCCTAACACCTTCTCAGATTGTACATTGAACTCAAATCCTTTATATTTCAATTGATTTTTATCTGTTTGAGTCTTTTGAAAAATAAGTTTTCTTAATTCTTTCAAAAATTAAGTGCTGACTCTCTTTTGAAAATCGATTTCTCTTCAAAGTATAAGTTAAGTCGATTTTTTGAAACAAGTCCATTTATATTTTATTTTTTCAAGTAAAACAGAAATGACGACTTTGCTTGGGAATTAATTAAGTTTTAACTATAAGATTTAACTATTTGACTAATTGTTATTAATTGATGAATTGTTTATCTGTGCTTAATGTGTTTAAATTGTTATAACTGTCATTGCATTCATGTCATTTCCGTTGTATGTATAGTATATTATGGACGGTTTCTGCATAATTGCAGCATAACTTTTTATACTCGACCCTTTTTCGAAAGGATCGACAATTTATTGGTACGTTATGCGTCCAATGGTTGTCGTGAGTTCCAACCTAAGTTGTCCGCTTGGGTTCCCGGTCTTTCAGAAGCCACTCTTGGTCAACTAGTGTAGAGCGAAACCAATTCTCAAATTTAGCGCATGTGAACTAAGTTAACCCAACACCCAAGGCGTGTTGGGCCTATTATAAGTCCACATTGTGTCTATTTGGCCCATTGGTCAATAAAAGACAATCATGCTTATGTGTTTAAATTTGAAGGATGTATACGTTATTTGGCAAAACATTGTCTCTTGGGGTTTAAAGTTGAATAGTTTGTTTGAGTCGAAGAATGATCAAGTTATTATTGCATCCAAAAGAATGGGCATCCGTAGATGTCAAGAGATCAAGATCGAAGGACCTTCCGTGGAGGCATAACTTAGGATGGTACCTCAGTGTGAGACTGATTATTTGTATCCCTTTTTCCCTATTATGCATCCCCATTCAACTTTATTCATAAAGCTTGTATAAATTTGAGTTTTGGGGTAATGGAATGTTTCAAATGACATATATATCTTTCAAATTGTTAGGCCTACCCTTGCACAAAAGGGTCACATATTTGTTTAGAGCGCGCAATATATGTTTATGTGTTATAACTGTTGGTGTGTATATGTCACTTTATTTGGAGATATTCTAGTTTACTCCTCTTCAAATCATTTCTAGAACCCTTTAAGCACAAATATCAAGTCACTATCAAAAGTGCACCCAAATACTCTTCGAGTTATTAGTTTCCCAACAAAATTCAAACTTCATGTTCTTACTTTCTCATTTCAAAAAAAGGTCAACCTTTTATCTCAAATCGAAGGAGATTCAAGCTGGTCGAACTGCGTAGGATCTGAATTCTCCCCCGTGAGATACGTAGGAAGCCTTTCATGGCTCGGTCCTTTTTTTTTAGAAACTCTATCTTTTCCAACTCTTGCAAAGAGATTAGAGTTACATCTCAATCAAAAATCAAAAGTACGACAATGAAAAATGCAATCGACTTTGTCTCGACCCAAGTCGACTTTTCTGATTCACCAAGCTCAAAATCAAATAGGCAAATTCCTGTCTATTTAGTCATTTCTCTATATGTGAGGGGCTAGTTTATCTTCAAATGAATCAACTTTTATGTGATTTCTATGTGATATTTTGCATCATGTTGTCATGAATCAAAACTAACAAATTTGCCTTTGAGTTGTTCTCTTCTACAGGTACTTAGAACTGTCTATGTCGATAAGCTGACTGATCATCCTTATTTTACAAGATCAACAGCTCCCAAAGATTCCTTCCATAGTCAAAATTCTCAAAAAGGAAAGTCAACAATGGGCGATAACAACGATGATAATGGTTTGACTGAGGTTGTCATAGCTCAGCCTTCTGTTGTTGAGCAGAATGAGTTGATTATGCAACTAATGCAGCAGATTGCAGATTTAAAGGTTGAGGTGCAGAAGAAGCAAGATCTACCAAACCCGATTTTTTCAGAACTCTCTAGGCGAAGGAAGGCCTCCACTCCATTTCCCTCCTCCAAGTTCAAATACAAATCATGTTTAGAACCCACTCTTAAACCAAGTTCAAAATTCCCCTGTCATTGACCTAACCGCTTCAAACCCTCATCACGCCTCCGCTTCCCACCAAGCACCACTATACCCCCAAAATACCAACTTTCAAACCTTCTCTCCTTACCAAAATGCAAACCCACAAGATTGCCCTCCCTCGCAAAACAAAATGTCAACAACCCGCAAGCCTTCTCCTGTCAGCATACCAACCCCCAAACTTGCCCCCAAAATTACCAGGCTCCCCAAATGTACAGAATCCTCCCATTGTTCCACCCTTACCACAACAGACTACTTTCCAAATCCCAGTCCCAAATAAGCCTTACACCAATTGTTCTGAGCTCGACCATTATGAAGAGCAGGAAAAAGAGTGGAGGGCTAAAGAAGAGTCCTCCAAATAGAATCTAAAGGAGGAAATCTTGCAAGTTGTGAAAGACATGCATTACACTCCAGAGGTCATCGGATTCACATACGATGATTCATGCATCCATCCAAATTTGGACCTTTCTGAAGGGTTCAAAGTGCCAAAATTCGACACTTTTGGAGGAACAGGAAATCCATTGGCTCATCTGAGAGCTTATTGTGATCAACTTGTGGGAGTTGGTAGAGATGAAGCTTTGTTAATGCGGCTCTTTAGACGAAGCTTGAAAAGGGAGGCACTAGAATGGCTCAGTTCCCAAGATATGAAGGAGTGGTCCAGTTGGAGCGCGCTTGCTAGAGATTTTGCAGAGCGTTTTGCTTACAATGTTGAGATCGTGCCTGATCGCTATTCTTTAGAAAAAATGAAGCAAAATTTAGTTGAAAGTAACAGGGAATTCGCGTATAGATGAAGAAATGAGGCAGCTAGGTTACACCCTCCTATGTTTGAGAAAGAAATCATTGAAGTATTTGTGCGGGTTCAAGAGCCCGAGTATTACGACAGAATCATATTGCTCATTGGAGCGAAGTTTGCCGAAATAGTCAAGGTAGATGAGACTATTGAAGACGGACTAAGAACCGAGAAGATTGCCTGTGTTGCTGCCTCATCCGGATCCTCGAGGTTGTTGAAGAAGAAGAGAGAAGATGTGTCTTCTATTTCTTGTGCATCCGAGGGAAATAAACCTTTGAGAAGATCCTCGTCGTACCAAGGTCGTTCTCGACCTTCGCAGAGTTCACACGCAGCTTGTTATGTACAAGCTGATTATCAAACCCCTCCCCTCAATTACCAAAATACCCCTCCCTCTGTTTACCAAACCCATCCTTACGTCTACCAAACTCCCCCTGTTGTTTACCAAACCCCTCCTCCTGTCTACCAAACTCCCAATTCAGTTTACCAAACTCCACCTCCTTATTACCGAAATATCGCACCAAATTATGCAAATGTCCAAACAAATTACCGAACTCCTCCCCCAGTATATCAAGCTCCACCCCCATACTACCAAAATACCCCTCCAAATTACCAAGCTCCAAAGCCAAATTACCAAATCAATTTGTATCCAAGATATCAAGCCCCCCGTCTAAACGCTCCAAATTATCATCAAATACCTCCCCCTCAACAAGGCAATTACGATCCCTATCCAAGGTTTGAGAAGATACCCGCTAGAATTTTCACTCTGCTCATTGAAAGTCGAACGAAGTTATTCGAGCGATTGACTGTGGCAGGCCTTATGCATCTACTTTGACCCAAATCGGTTGACAGTAGCTCAAGGTTTTACAGACCATATTAGAGGAGCGCATATCATTCCAATTGTGTTGGACATATACTAAAGACTGTATTAATTTGAAGCACAAGATCCAGGACTTAATCGACAGGAGAGTAGTCACTCTTCAGACTTGTAACGCCCCAGAAATTTTTTGAGCTAAGACTCGAACCGTTCTTCGTAATGAGTGAGATTTTTGCAAGGAATTTAAAATTTCTTGAGTTTTTGTTCACTAGATGTAGCACCTTAAGTTTCAAGAAGAACCAAAGAGAAAAGCATTCAAGTCATTCCTAAGTTCTTCTTAAGTTTAAGGTCAAATTCAAATAGCCATAACTTTAGTACAGAATGAGTTAGGAGACCCATAAGATATTAAATTTAATCTCTTCCAGTCCTCTTTCCAACGCCACCGAGTTTGCTAAATTCCGAGCTCTGAGTGAAAATTTATGACTGATTTACTAACGACGCCCAAACCTGGCAGGAACTTGGCAATGGCTCCGCGTTACGGAGCTAATACGGACCTCACTGCTTGGTGAAAAAATATTCCAACTCCTAGCTCATTTTATTTATTTCTTAAAGGGTATTTTGATCCTAAAAACCCTTAGGAGGTCATCTAAATTACCCTAAACATGTAGAAAATCAGTTTTTCATAAATCAAACCCTCTCATCCACTCCAAAAATTCTACGCTCAAGGGATTCAAGAAAACGTTGAGGTTAGAGTTCATCTTTCAAGATTTTCCTTCATGTTGCTTAAAAAAGGTGGTTCTTTTAGGTATGTAAGCTTCCATAATGTTTGGTTTGTTCACCCACACGCCAATCATGTTAATTTCAGCGGTAAGTTCGTTCTAGAAAGTTGAAAGTATGATGTTCTTGAATTATGTTCTTGAAATTGACTTTAGTTCTTGAGTTTAAATGAGATTGTTGAGTTCTTGATGAAATCATGTCGATTTTAGAGTTGTATATGAGTAGGTTCTTGTGTTCATGTGTTGGATATCTAAATCTAAAGAGTAATTGAGAAACATAACCGAGTTTAGGTGAAATAGGGTTAGAAAATGAAGAAAAAAAAAGTTGGGCGAATCTGGCACCTTGCTCCGCGTCACGAACTTGCCTCCCCATTTCATAAAATTTTCTTCACGTCGCGAAGAGGTCACGGGCCTCTCTGCCTCAAAAGTTATTTTTCGACCAAATATTAAAAATCAATCTACACATCACGGAATTGCTTTTAGATAGTGATTTCTTGATCGTTTCTCATGTTTAACTATCTAAAAATACTCCTAAACATCAAGAGATTTTTCCTATCACATGTCAAAACCTTGAATACATAAATCAAATTCAAGGTAGAGTTGGGAGTCAAGTCTTGAAAGTTCTCTCAAACATTATTGAGAAAGTCCCTTGAGTCCTTTGAGGAGTCTTCTACAACTTCTAATAACTTGTTTCAAGACTCAAGCAAGTGAGTATGAGAGTGAGGAGAATGTATTCATGAGTCTATTTTGTCATCACGATATCATTCATATCATGAACCATAACTCTTGAATTCATAATTCACATTCAAGAGAGAGTTAAGAGTAGATTTCAAGAAAGTCTTTGAGTTCAATTGTCAATCCTTTGATATAAACTATTGATTCGATCTAAGTTTAGAGGAAGTAAGTAAGAGAATGAGAATACACGTATGCATGAGTTCTATATTGTTATGTAGACCATCGAGTCGAGTTGTTTCATTCCCATAATTCCACAAGAACTTCGTAAGTTGAGCATCTTTCAGAGAAGTGGTATCCTCAAGTTCTAAGCCTTGAAGTGTTGAGTTCCTAATCCTTTTTGAGGAGTATCTTTGAGTCCTTGAGTTGAATATTTCATATCCATAAATCCGCATGGACCCTATAAGTCGAACAGTCTTGAGATGAGAAGTATCTTCGAGACCTTGAGTTGAGTAGTTCATGCTCATAGTTTCGCATGAACCCTCTGAGTTGAGCATTCTTGGAATGAGTAGTATCATTGAAGTTCTAGAGTTTCATGTATTGTGTTCTATCTATGGTTATTTAAAACCTTGCATTGAGTCTTTCACGTCCATAATTCGGCATTAATCATATTTTAAGAAGTTTTTTACAAATGTTTTCACTTTATTTTAAGACTTAAGCTTTGAAGTTGAGTAAAGAGTAAGAGTAAAATTCATTTTATTTAAAATGATATATGGGAACTACGTATTCCCAAGAGTAAATGTTTTCACATTTAAGATGAGAGAAAACTGAGATATCCAAAAGAGCTTTCAGCAAGAAAAGGGAAAATCGATTCCAAGAGAGCTTTTAAGCTAAGTTTTGAGTAATTATCTCAAATCAAAGAAAGAAGTTTGTTTAAAAACTTATGAGCTAATTATATTTTGTGAGTAGTATTGAGCACCGATATGGGGATGCAAGTTCATATTAACTCAAGTCTCCACAAACCATGTAGCCATCATGGGTAGTAAATGATCATACTTTTTAGATCTCCTTAAGATGCTTTTAGCATAAGCTAGTGGATCCATTAATTTAAGTGTTCTACATGACGATAAAGTATATGACAGTTCTGGCAGCGTGGCAAGATGTTGTATCACCACTTAGGCTCATAGTGGTGGTTGTCGGTTAGAGAAACTCCCACATAAACTATATTACATTATTATATAAGTAAAGTTGAGTTTGTTATTGCATTTTATTTTACGAACTAAGTTGCTTTTATTGTTTTATAAAGCTTTCCATATATTGCATGTGTATTGTTGCTTTATATTGAGTTGAGTGTCCAGAGTTGAGTACCAAAGTTGAATATCATATCTTTGAGTTGAGTATCTAATCTTCAGAGTTGAGTAAGTTTGAGTAGTTTTGAGTATCCTTGAGTATTCCTTGAGTTGAGTAAATTTGAAAAGAGGTAAGTATGTTTCCTTTTTTATCAAGTTTCAAGCTTCTGTTTATATTTTAGAATTCCCCTTACATACTCGTACATTCCACGTACTGAGCCAAGTCAATGGGGCGTCAATACAAAATAATGTACAGAGTATGAAAGGCAATAGACTATGAGGAGGTATCCTGATATACTGGAATAATCTGATAAATAAACCAAGGATAAGATAAGTGTACTGACTTGCTCCTAAATCTAAACTTATCAAAAATAATAAAACAACAACCTAACCAAGCACACAAGGCCACCTACTCAGGCCCCCCATAAGCCCGAAAGGTGTCAATCAACCTATATACCCATATCGATAGTCCCCTAGCCCCGTAGGCAGTCACATAACCCTCTTAGGCATTAATATAGCCTCGTAGCCAGCACATAGCTCTCTTAGGCATCAACATAGATTATCGACAAATCATAGCCCTCTTAGGCAACAACATGGCCCTGTAGGAAGCACATAGCCTTCTTAGGCGTCAATATAGCCCTCTAGGCAACTCATAGCCCTTTTAGGAATCCATATAGCCCTTCTAGGCATAGATCACATTCCTGCAGCTAACCACAATAGCCCCAAGGGCAACAATAACAATCCAATCGCTAAAAGCGAGTAATTTAGTTATAAGCAACCTATACAAATAACCTCTAAGTCGTGTCCAACATAGGGACGCTACTAACTGAATAAGAATCCCGACAAGGGAGGATTATATCAACTCAAGCAGCCAACAATCAACAATAATGTCTATAAGTGTAACAAGGATAACAACCTAATTACATTGCTCCTAAGCTTTAAGGAAACATGCCGTAAGTAGGGAATAGCCTTAACATACCTTTCCAATGAACGCTCGAAAGACCGTAGTTCCTTCACGAAAGTTGTTCCTTATGTCCTAAGCTTCGTAAACAATATATATACACAACTGGTACGAACCTATAAACAATTCATAATTAATCTTAAATCGGCAGATTTGCCATATTGCCCCAACTTGTCGAAACGTTCGTAGAAATTCATAAAAACAACCATAAAAGGGAAACCTTGAAGAAACACCAATAACTACAAATTTATATCTTCAAAAATCAGTTCCAAACGCAGCTAATAGAAGGGAAAAATGATTGCCACGTGTAGGGATTACGTTTCTAGGCATGGGGGCAATGTTTAATGGTAGAAATCGTCAAAAACTAACCTCCATCATGCTAGAACTCCATAGGAACCCTCTCTTAAGCTTTCTCTCTGGTTTGGAACTGAAATGAAATGTTTTCATGGCTTAAAACGTTAAATAAGCCGACATACCGTATTATTGACCCGACCCGGATCCGACCCGGATTCTTCCCTGGCAGTCCCTAGTAAAACCATCATAACTTCTTACTATGATGTCGATTTGATACGGGGTTTTGTGTGTTCCTAACTAGACTCGTAGGCCTTCGATTTAATGGGTGATAGGCTTTCTAACTCTTTATATATTCGGAGAAAACATCCAAGTCATTTGACCCAAATTTTAGAGAAATCTTTAAAAAGGAACTTACGATAACTTTCGCCAACTTTTATTTTGCCACTTACTTAACTTCAAAACTTGAGATACAACCCTTGAACAGTTAAAATATGACATACCACATCATTTTCAATTTATTACTCACCCTCCTTGTCTTTCCACATAGATACGAGTTAATTTAGGCGTTTTGAAAAGTTGGGGTGTTACACAATCTGACTCTCAAGCTAGCTAACTGATGAAGCTCCCGTGCTAGCTCACGTTTCTCAACACTTAAATTGGATAAACTACCCATAGATCTTAGACTGAGGGCATCGGCTACCACATTTGCCTTTCTTGGATGATATAAAGTATCCACGTCGTAGTCTTTGAGTAACTCAAGCCATCGACGTTGTCGCAGATTTAACTCCTTTTGTGTAAAGATATGTTGAAGGCTTTTATGATCTGTGAAGATGTCAACATGAATGCCATACAAATAGTGTCTCCAGATCTTTAATTCATGCACAATTGCAGCCAACTCTAAATCGTGGGTCAGATAGTTCTTCTCATGCTTCCTCAACTGCCTTGAAGCATATGTGATAACCTTACCATGTTGCATTAGAACATATCCCAACCAAAAACCAGAAGCATCACAGTACACCGCATAGCTTTCTGAACCATCTGGTAATGCTAGAATTGGTCCTGATGTCAACCTGTCCTTCAACTCCTGGAAACTCTTTTCGCAAGCGTCAGTCCACTGGAACTTAGCTAAAAGTAAAGAAAACCCCTCTACAAACCTTCTGTAGTACCCAGCTACTAAGAAACTACGAACCTCAGTCGGAGTCATAGGTCTGGGCTAAGTTTTTACGGCCTCAATCTTTTGTGTATAAATTGCAATGCCTGTATTTGATACAATATGGCCTAAAAAAGCTATAGAGTTCAACCACAACTCACACTTAGAAAAACTTTGCATAAAGTTCTCAATCTCGAAGAACCTGAAGGATTGCTCGCAGATGATTTGCATGCTCATCTTTTAAATGTGAATACACCAAAATATCATCAATAAATACAATCACAAATAAGTCTAGATACGGCCTAAATATACTATTCATCAGGTCCATGAACACTGTTGGGGCATTAGTTAATCCAAAAGACATTACCAAGAACTCAAAGTGTCCATATCTGGTTCTAAAAGTTGTCTTTGGAACGTCTTTCTCCCGAACTTGTATTTGGTGGTACCCTGATCTTAAATCAATCTTTGAGAAGCACTTAGCTCTTTGTAACTGATCAAACAAGTCATTGATCCTCGTATGGGGATACTTATTCTTTATAGTCACCTTATTCAGCTGTCGATAATCGATACACATTCTTAGTGAGCCATCTTTTTTCCTCACGAATAACACTGGTGCAGCCTATGGTGAAGCACTAGGTCTGATAAAGTCTTTATCCAGCAAGTATTTCAGTTGATCCTTCAACTCCTATAGCTCAGCAGGAGCCATTCTATAAAGAGGGATAGATATGGGTTGTGTACCTGGTAGCATATCGATAGCAAAATCAATTTCTCATTCTGGAGGAATAGACTGAAAAGTTGGTGGCTCTACATCTATATCATGAACGTTAACAAGATGATAAATACAACCCTTAGTGATCATCCTCCTCGCCTTAAGATAGAAAATAAACCTACCTTTCGACGTTGTTGTATCACCTTTCCATTCTAGAACTGCCTCTCCTGGAAAGTGGAATATAACAATCTTTGTTCGACACTCAACATTAGTATAACAAGACGCTAACCAGTCTATACCCATAATGACGTCGAAATCGACCATCTCTAACTCTACCAAGTCTACAGAGGTCTGACGATCGATAATTTCTACCGTGCAACCTCTATAGACTATCCTGGCAATAATAGACTCACTAACTAGTGTAGATATAGTAAAGGGTCGGTCTAATGACTCTGCTACTATACATAACTTCCCCGCAATAAATGGGGTAACATAAGATAGAGTAGATCCAGGATCTATCAAAGCATAAACACAATGAGAGCAAACAATTAATGCACCTGCCACAACATCTGGTGATGACTTTGAGACCTGTCGGCTGGCAAATGAATATGTATGGTTTTGGCCACTACCAGAACTAGATGCTTCCTCTATGCCTTTGCCTCTACCTGCTAAAGTCTGGGGTCCACGCCCTGTAGACTGTGCTGATGAGGAGGAACCTACTACTGACCCGGTCGACTGACCTATACCACCCTGGCCTATGGTCGGGTAGTTCCTCCACCAATGCCCCTGCTGTTCACAAGAATAACAACCTGTGGAACCCATTCCTGCACCTCACAAAATGCATCCTACCGCAAGTAACACAATGCAGCGGTGCTGTCCTAGCCTAGCCTAAGCCTCTCTGCTGCTGAGAACTTGAAGCTCGTGAACCCTCACTTGAGCCTGACTGTCCCTAACGATCAAATCTACTACCTTGGAACTGTTGTGGTGGAGGTCTATATGACCTACTAGAATATCGAGGTCTGGGACCACCCTGAAAATCTCCATATGAACCAACGGGCCTATCCCTCTTCTGTCTCTCTCTATCGACCCTCCCAGTCATATACTGTAGATGTCGGCGATCCTCTATGCCTTGTGTAAGGTCCTGAATTCATGAGATATCCATATTATCATTTAGTGTAGCAGTAGAACAAACGTCGATATAGTCTAAGTCAAGCCCTCCCACAAATCTACGCACCCTGTCATGCATCGTATCAACAAATGTTGGTGCATATCTAGCCAATGAATCAAATCTCAGCCTGTACTCTTCGACATTCATGCTGCCCTGTCGAAGGTTGAGATGCTGGTTCACCCGGCCATCTGTAATCTCTCGAGGAAAATAGTGATCTATTAAAGCTTCTGCAAAGCTATCCCTAGTGGGTATAGATGTATATTTTCCCCTAGATCTCTCCCAGCTTTCGTACCAAAATGCTGCAATATCATGCAATCGAAATGTTGCTAACTCAACTGACTCAGTTGCTGAGGCATGAAGATCCTATGAAGCTGATCAACAAAGTGCTGAGGGTCCTCTCTGCGATATGTCCCTGTAAATTGTGGTGGATTCAAGGCAAGAAATTCATGAACTCTCAAACTTCCGGGCCCTTCAGAAGGTCCCACAATATCTGCGCAACTGGCTGGCGCTGTGCAGCTACTAACTGTGCTAACATACATATTGCACTCTTGAAATCCTAGTCAGATGGAATAAAAGGAACTAGATGTGGTACTGTTGGTGGAGTCGAGGGTCCTGTAGCCTCCAGAGGCTCCTGAAGCGGTGGAGAAGCTATAGGGGACAGAGAAGATGTATCCCTCTAGGTCTCACAATGGGCAACCTCCACCTGTGGTACCTTGCCAGTGCCCTCGCCTGCAGCTGTATCTAGCCCCTGGCTAGCTGTGGTCTGTCTGGTGTCAACCATCTCTATCTACATATAAATATCAATTATAAGCCAGAAACCTCAACCCTTAAGACACCACTCTATAGCACGAGGTGAGCAAAAGAAGGATAGCAATTCTAACATGCCTGGTAGCTTTTTGCTTATCGAATGTGGTGCACAACACATTTATAAACAAGACTCTACTAGACATGGCATGTAGACTCCCTAGGATACGACATTGCTATGATACCTAGTTTGGTACGCCCCAAACTCAAGGGGGGCAACTGACTTCTAATGCCAGAGCTCAGGCCCGAGTTGACCCTGCTGAACCATTTGCTACTAGTGCATGGCAGCCACACGCAATCAAAAAAACAAACAAGTATATCTCGGCTTAAAATTATGCCCTCGGTCGGCAAGGTGATGAGTCCACAAATTGGACTCATTTAGGGCTTTATTTTAATTGAAATAGTGTCCTCAAATGCTTATTTATTCTAAATATCCGATAAAAACACTTAAGTTTCAGGTATTTGATGTTTTAGTGGAAGCATGGACACTTAGGCGCAAAAAGTAACAAAAGGGCTGAAAAAAATGAAGAAGCTGAAGCCTGAGTATCGCCAAGCATGCTTGGCGATTCGCCGAAGGTACGCACTCCGCCCTTTGTTCCAGTGTGCTGAGCTTTGAAGGAAAGGATCAAGTCGGTGGAAAAGGGAGAAGTCGGTGCATGGCTGAGTAGTTTCGCGAAGCAGTACTATGTTGCCCAATGACACAGAGCACAATGATGCTAAAGGTTGGTGCAAGAAGGGGATAAACTACACCAAACGGCGAATCGCCGAGTTAATCAGCGATTTTGACTAACCTCGTTGAGCGATCCTCCAACACTACTTTCTGAAGTCTAAAAATACTAAACTCTTTATTAATTTTAGGAGAGTCGAACAATTATTATAATTTCCATATAGAATAGTACTTTTTGCTCTAAGAAAGAGGGTTTTGGAGACTTGGAGGAGAAGAGGGTTTTCATCTTCAAGATTTGGAGTTGGGTCTCTTGGATTCTTCATTCTTGGCCTCTAACAAGACATAAATCTCCATACCCATTTGACTGCAAACTCATTTAGGTATAAATTTCTATCTCTTGATGTGTGGCTAAAACCCCTAATTCTTGGGGTGTGATTTAGCAAATATGGGTTAAGATATTTGTTGGGTTTTGCTTGCCGATAGTTTATTTGTAGTTTAATTGTGATTTTGTTTAGTGGTTGTGTATGAATCTTATGAATTTGTAGTTGCAAATACAAGTTTATTTATGTGTTTTCGGCTTGCGAGAGAGAGAGGTCGTGAAATTAAGGCCACTAAATTGATGGCCTAAGGAGTGGGTCGACTTGAGGTTCAGCCCAAGAGGGTGTGCCCTAGTCCCATATCCTAACACTCAGCTCGAGAGAGTGAGTGGGGTAAGGCGTAGGCTGGCCTTCATGCGGCAAGTGGGTGTTCGAGAGGAACCTATTTGAAACGGGGTAAGTTGCTCGAGAGAGAACTTATTTCCAATTAAAGCTTAGCCTAGTCACTATTGCTCTATAAATTTTCTATCGAAAGCATGTACCCAATAATTTAGATTAACTCGTATTCCGGTCACATCCCAAGAATCCCCCTTTCATTGTTTAGATTCCATTGTTAATTTGTTGTTTTAATTTATTTGTGACAAAACGCCCATTTGATATTTGACACTTTGTGTCACCCCCTTTTATTTACTATATTTTTACTCGTTAATGTCTTTAGCTACGACTAGTTAGAACTTAATTTTATTTTTCTATAAATTCTCAAAACCACTATCTTGGGACGATCTCAACCCTTGGTTGGGTTATTATACTATTGCACGACTAGTCAAGTCTTGAGAGTTCTCTCAAACATTATTGAGAAAGTCCCTTGAGTCCTTTGAAGAGTCTTCTACAACTTCTAATAACTTGTTTCAAGACTCGAGCAAGTGAGTATGAGAGTAAGGAGAATGTATTCATGAGTCTATTTTTTCATCACGATATCCTTGATATGAACCATAACTCTTGAATTCATAATTCACATTCAAGAGAGAGTTAAGAGTAGATTTCAAGAAAGTCTTTGAGTTCAATTGTCAATCCTTTGAGATAAATTATTGATTCGAACTAAGTTTTGAGGAGGTAAGTAAGAGAATGACAAGATTCGTATGCATGAGTTCTATAATGTTATGTATACCATCGAGTTGAGTTGTTTCATGCCCATAATTCCGCAAGAACTTCGTAAGTGGAGCATCTTTCAGAGAAGTGGTATCTTCAAGTTCTAAGCCTTGAAGTGTTGAGTTCCTAATCCCTTTTGAGAAGTATCTTTGAATCCTTGAGTTGAATATTTCATGCCCATAAATCCACATGGACCCTATAAGTCGAACAGTCTTGAGATGAGAAGTATCTTCGAGTCCTTGAGTTGAGTAATTCATGCTCATAATTTCGCATGAACCCTCTAAGTTAAGCATTCTTGGAATGAGTAGTATCATTGAAATTCTTGAGTTCCAAGTATTGTGTTCTATATATGGTTATTTAAAACCTTGCATTGAGTCGTTCACGTCCATAATTCAGCATGGATCATGTTTTAAGAACTCTTTTACAAATGTTTTAACTTTATTTTAAGACTTAACCTTTGAAATTGAGTAAAGAGTAAGAGTAAAGTTCATTTTCTTTAAAATGATATATGGGAACTACGTATTCCCAAGAGTAAATGTTTTCACATTTAAGATGAGAGAAAACTAAGATTTCCAAAAGAGCTTTGAGCAAGAAAAGGGAACATCGATTCCAAGAGAGCTTTTAAGCTAAGTTTTGAGTAATTATCCCAAATCATAGAAAGAAGTTTGTTTAAAAAATTATGAGCTAATTATATTTTGGGAGTAGTATTGAGCACCGATATGGGGATGTGAGTTCATATTAACTCAAGTCTCCATAAACCATGTAGCCGTCATGGGTAGTAAAGGATCATACATTTTAGATAATTCCTTAAGATGCTTTTAGCATAATCTAGTGGATCCACTAAGTTAAGCGTACTATATGACGACAAAGTATAGGATAGTTCTGGCAGCGTGGGCAAGACGATGTATTACCACTTAGGCTCATAGTGGTGGTTGTCGGTTAGATAAACTCCCACATAAACTATATTACTTTATTATATAAGTAAAGTTGAGTTGGTTATTGCATTTTTTTTAACGGACTTAGTTGTTTTTATTGTTTTATAAAGCTTTCCATATATTGCATGTGTATTGTTGCTTTATATTGAGTTGAGTATCCAGAGTTGAGTACCCAGAGTCGAATATCATATCTTTGAGTTGAGTATCTAATCTTCAGAGTTAAGTAAGTTTGATTAGTTTTGAGTATTCCTTGAGTTGAGTAAGTTTGAAAAGAGGTAAGTATGTTTCCTTTTTTTTTATCAAGTTTCAAGCTGATGTTTATGTTTTAGAATTCCCCTTACATGCTCGTACATACTAAGCCATTTGGCCTGTATCTTTTCATGATGCAGACACATGTGTTGAGGATCATCAACAGGAGATTCGTTGATACATCCGGGAGTTCGAGTTAGCTATTGTGAGCCTCCTTGTTTCCGGAGGATTTCATTTACTTTTCAGTCTTGTCAAGATGTCGTGGGTTTCATCCCAACTTCCATCTTTGTCATTTAGAGGCTTCATAGATAGTCAGTATAGTTGAGAAGTCTGTATTATTTATTTATTTTATTAAATGTAGTTGCCTATTTTATGGCGTTTTAAATATATTATTTTATTCGGAGATTTTATTTGAGTTAAAGCTTTGTATTTCAGTTTCATGAATTTTATTTAGGTTTTAAGCTTTGTATGCTTGAGTTAGTCTTCTGCTTGTAGTCAGTCAGGATGAGGGTTCGCTTGGGGACAAGCAATGGTTCTTGAGTGTCGGCCACGTCCAGGGTGTAGGCTCGGGTCGTGACAAGACTAGTGCACCTAACGTGAACAGTAATCCTATTCCAAACAACGGAGGCGTCAATATCAACATGATAGAGATGGAGGAGGAATGGTGCACGACAAAGGCGATTGTCCCCATTAGGAAAAATGACTACGGGAAAGTTGTGGCTTCATTGTCTTTAAAAGAGAAGGAGGAATTCATAATTATGACACCTCAGAAGGCATTTGCCTTGGTTCTAAGAGAAGTTCATATCCACCCGGAGTTTGTGATTGAAACGGCTGCCACTTAAGGCATGACTAGATCCGGTAGATGTTACACACCAAAAGAATTGGCTCAAGGAAGACCGAAGAAGGATCAGACAAAAAGACCGATAAGTGAAGCCGAGGCCGAAGAGTTCTGGAGAAAGATGCAGCCGAAAGATTATTCGATTGTGAAGCATTTGGAGAAGACACCGGCTCAGATTTCTGTGTGGGCTTTATTGATGAATTTGCAATTGCATAGGTAAGCTTTAATGAACACTCTGGATGACATCGATGTGCCCGTGGATACTGACAGTGATAATCTGGCGGCCATGATAAGCCAAGTCGTTCGAGGACACCGCATCCGTTTTTGTGACGAACAGTTACCCTTTGAAGAAAGAATGCACAACAAAGCTCTGCACGTCACCATTATGTGCTAAGACAAGATTATAAATCGCGTCTTGGTCGATGACGGATTTGGTCTCAATATTTGCCCACTTTCGACTCTAAGGCAACTAAAATTCGACTTGGGAAAGCTTTACCCAAACCAAGTCAATGTGAGGGCTTCCGACGGAGAGCAAAGAGACACGATGGGTGCAGTAAACTTGGATATTCATGTGGGTCCTGCAGAATTTAATGTGGAGTTTCAGGTATTGGGTATCAATACCGATTACAATTTGCTTCTGGGAAGATTGTGGATCCACATGGTCGGGGTTGTGCCTTCTACCCTCCACCAATCGATAAAGTTTGTTTGGAAGGAGAAGGAGTTGGTCATTTACGGTGACGGGAGCCATTCCAATGGATACGCGCCGATCGTTGAACTGGACTCATTTAGGGCCATATTTTAATAGAATTAGTTTCCTCGAATGCTTCTTTTATCTCAATAACTGATAAAAACTCTTAAGTTTTAGGTATTTAAAGATTTAGGGAAAACATGGACACTATGCCGCAAAAAGGAACAAAAAGGCTGAAAAGAACGAAGAAACTGAAGCTTGAGCATCGCTAAGTACACTTGGCGAGTCTCCGAAGGGACTTACTTCACCCTTTGTTCCGGTGCGTGGAGCCCCGAAGGAAGATGATCAATTCGGCGGTGAAAAGAGCAATTGGCGCATCGCCGATCAGTTCTGCGAAGCAGTGCGAAGCAGTACTATATCGCCAAATGATCCAGGACACGAAGATGATGTGGGCAAGAATGAAATGTGATAAACCATACGAAGGAAGAATCACTGAGTTGATCGGCGATTCCAACTAAAATCGCCGAGTAATCCGCTGCAGCACAAATTCTAAAATCTATAACTACTAGCTTAAGTTGTTATTTTTAGGAGTTGGAAATTCTTACAAAATTTCACTCTTGAATATTAGTTTTTTTATTTTTACTCTAAAGTTTGTAAGGGTTTTTGAAGATTTCAAGAAGGAAGGGTTTCATCTTCCCCAAATTGGAAGTGGGTATCCTTGATTCTTCTTTCTTTGCTCAAATCAAGACTTATTTTTCTATACCCATTTGAATTCACATCATTGAAGGTAAAATTTTCTATTTCTTGATGTGTGGCTAAAAACCTCATTCTTGGGGTGTGATTTAGCAAATATGAGTTAATATTGTTGTTGGGTCTTGCTTGCTGATTGCTTAGATGTAGTTTAATGGTGATTTTGTCTAGTAGTTGTGGTTTAATCTAATGGATTTGCAGTTGCAAATACAAATTCACCCATGTGTTTTCGGCTTGCTCGATAGAGAAGTCGCGAAACCAAGACCACTAGATTGATGGCCTAAGGAGTAGGTCGACATGAGGCTCATCCCAAGAGGGTGAGCCCTAGTCCCATATCCTAACACTCAGCTCGAGAGAGTGAGTGGGGTAAGGCGTAGGCTGGACTTCATGCGGTAAATGGGTGTCCGAGAGGAACCCATTTGAAACGGGGTAAGTTGCTCGAGAGATAACTTATTTCCAATTAAAGCTTAGCCTAGTCACTATTTTTCTTCAAATTTTCTATCGAAAGCATGCTCCTAATAATCTAGGTTAATTCATATTGCGATCACACCCCAAGAATTCCCCTCTCATACTTGATTTTCTTTGTATTTTCATTATTTTTACTATACTTGTAACAAACCCCCAACTCGATAATTGACACTTTCGTGTCACCCCCTTTAATTTGTAATATTTTTATTCGCAAATCTCTTTAGCTACAACTAATTAGAATGAAATTCTAATTAGCTACATATTCTCAAAATTGCTCCCTTGGGACACGACCCCAACCCTCGGTTGGGTTACTATATTATCGACGATCGTAGACACTTCAATCGGAAGTAGTGTCATTGGTCACGATAAGCATCAAAACGGCGCCGCTGTCGGGGAGTGGTGGTACGTGAAAATGTAGTTAATTAGAGTTCTTGTTTTTCTTAGTTTTACTAATCTTAGTTGTAGTTTTGTTTTGTTTGTCTGATGATCAAAAGCAGGGAAAAAGGAATGGATGATCACTACGGGTATCACACAGACCATTCTCTCTTGAAACTACTGAACCTCAGGGATAATCTACTGATTTTCAAGCAAGCAGGGGACGAAACATTTCAAGAAATGTGGCTGAAGTTTAAATCAATGTTGCAACCATCCCTATCTCATGAGATGTCTGACAAGGCACTACTGGACTGCTTCTATCGGGGTCTTGGACCCGAAAATAGAAGCATAATTGAGCAACTTTTCGAGGGCGGCATGCTCCACAAGCCCTACGAAGTCATCGCAACACTACTCGATAACATGGTTGCAACCAGCAACAAAGCTCAAAAAAAGTACGAGTGGGACGCAATGGTGGCTAAAGTAGACGTTCTGGCCAACCGAGTCATAAGATTGGAAGAACAAGACATGGACAGGGAAAGGAACTTCTCCCTTCGAGAATGAAAATATGGGAAGAGGCATGGGGGTGCACAGAACGATGATGCCCTTTCACTCATTCAACAAAAACTCGAAAAACAAGACAAGAAGTTGAATGACATGAAGGACAACATTGAAATGTTGAATAAAACACCTACATCAAACTCCATGACAATTCAACTGTAAGATGCTCAGATTAGCCATTTGATGACAGGTCAAGACCCACCATTCACCGAGGACTCACCTAACTACACCATAGGTGACTCCAAGGATGAAGAATAGGTGTTGACTTGTGTCCAGTCGCGACGTTAACTAAAGTGATGTTTGGCAGGCAACCCAAAACCTTTTTTTTATTTACATTTGTGTATCGGTAGAATAATGGTGTGTTGTTTTTACAGATTGAAGTGTGGAAGATGCTCTATAAAGTGCAGGGTGATGAACAACAGGTCCAATTGGCGAGTCGCCAAAACATTCGACGACCTAGATTTTATCCACCGACTGATCTTAGATATCTTCATATTGGATCCTATAAAACTCGGCGGTCGGTAGAAATTATTGGCGAATCACCAACCGTGTTGGCGATCTCGATGAAGACCGCCGTTGGGATTCCCACATGAACTGAAGATCCTGTAAATTCGGCGAGCAGATGTAACTATTGGCGAATCGCCAAATCTTTCGATGATCTCGATTAAGGCTGCCATTTAAACCCCCAAGATTTCTAGAGAGATCTGTGAATTCGGCGAAACAAGTCACTTGGCGACCCGCCAAACAATTCAACGATCACGACTGAGAACACAAGGTGCGCATGAATCAGACAACGTTTGAAAATGGGTTTAATCTACAACCTTGTGCACTTTTATATATCCATATTCCTCTAATGGTACCTTTGCACATTGAGCATTATACATGCTTGCATCACCTAAGTATTGTAGTTATCAATTTGTGCTCTGAACATGGATCACATTGTTGCCGAGCTAGTCAGTTCTAGAGTAGCCATCGGAAGAGGAGAAGCTCCACACACCAAAATCATATCAGTTGAATTTGAAATCAAATGTAGAGTTGATATGATGATGACGGACAGAGATGACACCTGAGTGGATATATTATTTGCTTGATGACAGGTTCGTATGCTTCTGAACCACCATATCAGCAGGGGCTATGCTTGAATAGATTAGGCTTCCCTTCAGTTTGAGTTTTTGCACAAGATGAATCAAGAAGTTGTGGAGCATTCGAGATAGTGGGTTGAAAATAGGAGCACGAATTGCTTAGCAAAGTTGTGTATAGCTCGATGAACCACTAAGCGGAGCGCCTAATGTCCCCACATTGTCTTCCACTTTTTATGCTAAAATTATTGAAGGATTACACTCAAAGCAGCAAATAGAGTCAAACCTAAAGTAAAAGGAAGAAATATGTTGCCCCGACGGATGGAGAGACTGCTTAGACATGACATTTCTTTACCTCCCTCTCTGTCTTATTTTACATTCATTTTTGGATACTGTTATTCGCATTTGAGGAAAAATGCCTTTATTTGTGGTGGGGTGAGGCTCACCTTTTGTGCTATCTGTGAATCATGTTTTTGTATATATTTGGGTTGTCTGTTTTAAATTGTGTTTTATACTGCTTGTGCGATTGTTTGAGCTTATGGCTTCTTTTGGTTTAATTGAAAAGTGAGTTTTGACCCTTCCAAAAAAATTTCATTTTCCAAAATTTTTTGCCACCTCTTGTGTTGAAAGTGGTTGTTCTCTTGCAAGTTTGAGTCTCGGTTTTGATCAATACCGATGACTTGAATAGTACTCTCAATTGAACATACATAAATGTGAGGCTAGGACGAGACCAAATGAAGTTGCATAGACAATATGTGAACTATTTGCATCTCGTTGGGATTAACCATGTATCAAATTGATTCTTTATGATGACTTTGCACACTAGCGAAAGTGCGTAGTCGTGTTTAACTTTAGTGTCGATGCCTTGTGTGATGAGCTTACTTTGAACCATGCATGAAATAAACCTAGAATTTGCCCCGTTAGTCTAATTAATTAAGTAAAGCTTGCTCTTGAGATGATTTTAGGCAACTTTAGAGAGTGTGAGCCAATTTGACATATACCTACCCTGTGAGTGTGTGAACCTCTCTTGAACACCCTTTGAACCTTACCTTTCTTTGGAAGAAACTTGATGAAACCTAGACCTTTGTTTATCCACTACCTATAATCCTCTTGACATGTGGTTTAGTGAATAGCCAACAAAAGCCAAAAGCTTAAGTTGGGGGTGTGGTGAAAACGAAAAGGGAAAGTCAAAAAGTGTAAGAAAAGACTCCCTTAACTCATGGTGTTGCAAACGAATAGAAATCCTCCATATAAAAAAAAAAGAGAAAAAGAAAGAGAAAAGAAAAGAATGAAAAAGAAAGTTGTGAAATAAAAGTTCAAAAGAAATTTGGGTTTCTAAGCAATCCATGGAAAGTGAATAATAGGATGACTTAGAAGCACTAGAAGAAAAATTGATAAAGGAAGAGAAGAGGATGTGTTGAGAGCACCACATTTCATGAGGATTAAAGTCATTGAGCCTAAATGACCATACTTTTGCACTCAGCCCCATTACAAGCCTTGAAAAGACCTTTTTTGATCTTGAGTGAGCCATAACAAAGGTTGATTGGAAAATACGAGCAAACCTATGGGTGAAAACATGCATTGTGTTCCTCTTTTTAAGTGTGAGCGTTGCATCTGATTCCTGATCTTTAAATGATTGAGCCTTTGTGTGTGAATATGGAATCGTTCTTTATGTGAGGGCATTTAGATACTTTTGTTGAGCTTGAACTTGCATCTATAGCAAGTATTGCGAGCATGAGAATCTTCGGTAATGGTGTGTCACAACTTGAATCTTTGAGTACACAATTGATCTTTGCATGAGTAAATTGAGTCTTGTTGTGTATGTTCATGATTGAGTCTTGCGTAGCACTGTTTAAGACATTCTATTTGAACTACTGAACTTGAGTTTTACTTGAGGACAAGCAAAAATTTAAGTTGGGGGTGTTGATGAGTCCACAAATTGAACTCATTTAGGGCCATATTTTAATAGAATTAGTGTCCTCGAATGCTTCTTTTATCCCAATATCTGATAAAAACTCTTAAGTTTCAGGTATTTGAAGATTTAGGGAAAGCATGGACACTATGCCGCAAAAAGGAACAAAAATGCTGAAAAGAACGACGAAACCGAAGCCAGAGCATCGTCAAGTGTCTTTGAAGGGACATACTTCGCCCTTTGTTCTAGTGCGTGGAACCCTGAAGGAAGAGGATCAATACAGCAGTGAAAGGAGCAGTCGGCGCGTCACCGATCAATTCCGCGAAGAAGTACTATACTACCCCAAGACCCAGGACACGAAGATGTTGTGGGCAAGAAAGAAAGGCGATAAACCAGACGAAGGAAGAATTGCCGAGTTGATCGTCGATTCCAACTAAAGTTGCAGAGTGATCCGCAACAGCACAAATTCTGAAATCTATAAATACTAGCTTAAGTTGTTATTTTTAAGAGTAACATTATTACTAAATTTCACTCTTGAATATTAGTTTTTTTCATTTTTACTCTCAAGTTTGTAAGGGTTTTTGAAGATTTCAAGAAGGAAGGGTTTCATCTTCCCCAAATTGGAGGTAGGTCTCCTTGATTCTTCTTTTTTTGCTCAAATCAAGACTTATTTCTCTATACCCATTTGATTTCAACATCATTGAAGGTATAATTTTCTATTTCTTGATCTATGGGTAAAAACCCCCCATTCTTGGGGTGTGATTTAGCGAATATGAGTTAATATTGTTATTTGGTCTTGCTTTTGAATAGCTTAGATGTAGTTTAATGGTGATTTCGTCTAGTAGTTGTGGTTTGATCTAATGGATTTGCAGTTGCAAATACAGGTTCACCCATGTGTTTTAGGCTTGCTCGAGAGAGAAGTCGCGAAACCAAGACCACTAGATTGATGGCCTTAGGAGTGGGTCGACATAAGGCTCAGCCCGAGAGGGTGAGCTCTAGTCCCATATCCTAACACTCAGCTCGAGAGAGAGAGTGCGGTAAGGCGTAGGCTGGACTTCATGCGGCAAATGGGTGTCCGAGAGGAACCCATTTGAAACGGGGTAAGTTGCTCGAGAGAGAACTTATTTCCAATTAAAGCTTTGCCTAGTCACTATTTTTCTACAAATTTTCTATTGAAAGCATGCACCCAATAATCTAGGTTAATTCATATTGCGGTCACACCCCAAGAATTCCCCTCTCATACTTGATTTTCTTTGCATTTTCATTGTTTTTACTATACTTGTAACAAACCCCCAACTCGATATTTGACACTTTTGTGTCACCCCCTTTAATTTGTAATGTTTTTATTTGCAAATCTCTTTAGCTACAACTAATTAAAATTAGCTACATATTCTCAAAACCGCTCCCTTGGGACACGACCCCAACCCTCGGTTGGGTCACTATATTATCGACGATCATAGACATTTGAATTGGAAGTAGTGTTGTTGATCACAATAAGCATCAGTTTATCGATTCAGCTTTGCATCCGGAAGTTCTGGTTTTCACCGGAGGCAACTTTCCAATCGGAGTGACAATGCTTTGTGAGTTTTGGAAATTATGTCTGTGTAAGTTCTTAATTATGGGTGTGAAGCGCGCCACATTCATGGCTAACAGGTTGCAAGCCTCTTTTTCATATCTCGACTTACTTTGTCGCTTTTCCAGAACCAAAGGTTATCTTGCATAATAGATTTCCTTTTCAACCGATTGAGTCGAACTACAAGCAGTTTGATTCCCTAAGTTGAGGGTATGTAGGTGGAATTAATGTTGAAAACTCGGTTGTATTCCATCATTCACTCTTAAAGTCTTATTCTTGCGCATTTTGGTCCTTTCATAATTCGGTATCGGGATGACTTTTGAACTCTCTCAAATCGTGCATGAAATCAAGCGCACCGAACTATAAGTGGCCTGAATTTTCATATAACTTGAAATATGTAGGAAACCCATTTCTGTGGTTCGGCCATAATTCCTAAAGTCTATACCAAAATCTCTTTTCGAAAATGAGGATGTGGTCGGTCGAAATTGGATTAGTCAATTTCATTTTCCTAGAATTTTTTGCATCAATCCGAGTAAAACGAGGGACAGTTGTTGACACTCAATTTTGACCCTCCCCGATAATAATTAATTTCAAAGCTTCTTAATTTTTAAACGATTTAAAATAATTAGTTTACAGAATTCAAATAGTTTCAAGGTTAGTTTAAATAATTTGGATCGATTTTTATAGTATTTTGAATAATAAATATATTTCATATAATTAAATACGTAATTACTATATTTTATAAATGTTTGAAAATCATATCAAAAGATTTTTGCTTCATTAAAATAAATATTTTATTAATTTAGTTTTAGGTTAAATTATAGTTTTAATTTTGAATTAATTAGTTTATATGAAAATCGATTAGTTTATGATTTAGTTAATTATTTTATTTCGTTGAGATTGAGAAGCTCATAAATTAATTATATTAATTCGTCCTTCTGAATTATTAGTCGAATTTACTAATTTAATCAATTTGAGTAAGTTCTTAATTTTGGTTGGCTACAATCAAAATTCATTTGGCCATTTTTGTAATTGTAGTTTCAGCTACATTCTGCTAACTCCCAAAATCCATTTTCTCTTCCAATTTTTAAACCCAACTGGCCCATATCTCAACAAATTTCTAGCAACCCATCCTTTCACCAATTCTATCAACAACCCAACCCACCAAAATAGACCCATCAACAAACAATGCAGCGTACAACAATACAAAACATACGACATACGTGACCCGACCCGGCCCATCTCTGCTAATCAAAAGAAACCCAAATGCTCAACGTTAACAGCAGCTTACATAGACTACAAACGGGAATACATGGAACAAACAACGACTTCACGCCTTGTACGCGATGCAACAGTACTCTGCAATCCTTATCATCTTCTCCCAAACGTCCCTCTCCCATAGTACTGTTCTAGCAGTACAATTTCAACAAAAGCAACGCATTTCATTCTTGCGACCCTCAGATGGAGACACGTATCATAGCGAGGACACTCGAACCATCCATCTCCCCTTTAATCTTCTGAAATGGGGCAAAATCTTAGAGAAAAAGGTGTATCCCCTGAATGGTGAAAGAATTGGGAGTTTGAATTTCAATTTGGGCCCAATTCTCATCCAAATTTCATATGTTTCCCCCCAAAATTTGGAACCCACCTAAGGTCATCTATAAATAGTTCCCTCTTCTCCTTTGCTAAGGATTTGAGAAAAAAAGCTTGGAAAAAAGTCAGGCATGAAAAATTGAAAAAAATTTTACATCCCTTTACTGATACTAAGAGAATAGCTTAGGAGAAAAAAATAGATACAAGAGATATACATTTAAGAAAGCATAAGAGAGAACTAATTCTAGTTCCTCTATTTTCGCTTGGCATAAGCTCGTTTGAGGCCCAGATTTCATCCATTTTCCTGTTTGCTATTTGTGTTCGGGTTCGTGCTTACGCTCGTGTGGTAGAAGATGCCTCCAAGCTCGTAGATGTTTCCATTCGCTGCCCAGGAAGAGGTAAATCTATTAAGCAAAGATCTGTGTAAATACAGTAACTTTAGATTGTATATCTAATTTTGTGAGAAATATTCTATGAGATATTATATGTTATATTATAGGAATAAGATATTCTTAGAATAACTTTAGAAACTATTTTAGGTGTAGGAGATTCAATCTCATGTATATATATTCTTCTTTACTGGAATGAGAATGGGAGGTCAGATTCTTAAAACACTAATCACTGTTTTTATATGGTATCGGAGCCATGACAGGGGATGAAGAATCATTAATAAATGAACCAACCAAAAAGAAAATCTTACCTTTTGATTTAACTTCAAACGACAACCCAGGAAACTTGATCACGCAAGTATAATTGTGAGGAGAAAATCATGAAGAATGGGCTCGTGCAATCCGTACCTCATTGCGTGCTTGAAGGAAATGTGGATTTGTTGACAGAACAATCACACAACCGGTAGAAGGGTCTTCTGAGTTGGAGGACCGATGGACAATTCAGTCCATGATAGTTTCATGGATTTGAAATACCATCGAACCAACTTTGCATTCAACCATATCACATATGGAGAATGCAAAAGATCTCTGGACATAAATTATAGAACGGTTTTCACTTGCCAATGGACCTCGGATTTAATAGTTGAAATCTGATTAGGCAGATTGTAAGCAACGTGGTATGGCAATTATAGCATACTATGGAAGGATGAAGGCTATATGGGACGAACTAGCAAATTATGAACAAATTCCTATGTGTACATGTGAAGGATGCAAGTGTAACATAGGGTCACAGTTAGAAAAGAAACGAGAGGAAGAAAAACTGCATCAATTCCTTATGGGATTGGATGACACACTCTATGGGACTATTAGGACCAACATGCTCGTTACGGACCCATTGCCAACTCTAAACAAAATTTACGCTATTTTAATCCAGTAGGAAAGGGTGAATACCATCACTCGTGCAAAGGAAGAAAGAGGTGAGGTCATCGGACTTGCGGTTCAAACAAATAGCAGGACAAGGGGACGTGGAGAGGTGAAGGACAAATTAATGAATTGTAATCATTGTAAACGTTCTGTACATGAGGCAGATACTTGCTTTCATCTTATAGGCTACTCATATTGGTGGGGTGATCGCCCTCGGGGAGAAGGATGGAAAATCGGGAACAACTGGCATAGTCAATGATATGGCCAGTGTTGGCTTGAGCAATGAACAATGGTTGATTCTGCGTGATATGGTGAACAACCATAAAACTGGTACGGATGAGAGGATGACAGGTAAACATGAAAAAATCCCATGGATAATGGACACAGGGGCATCAAACCATATGACTGCAAACTTGTAGTGCATAACGGACTTGCGTGAAGTGGTTAGATGTCCTGTGGGACTTCCAGATGGACAACATACAATAGCTACAAAAGAGGGATCTATAAAACTTAGCGAGAACTTGAAACTTGGAAATGTTCTCTTTGTGCCTCGTTTAAAATGCAATTTAATTTCCGTATCGCAATTAATAGATGAAGTTGATTGTATTGTTCAATTCACTAAAAAATTGTGTATTATGCAAGGCCACACTTCGAGGATGTTGATTGGTGCAGGTGAACGAAGGGATGTACTCTATTATTTTCGGATGGTACCACAAGCTATGGCAATAAAGAATGGGGCAGACTCACTTGATCTTTGGCACAAACATCTAGGGCATCCTTCTTTAAGGGTTACCAAGTTAGTTTCCAATGTTATTCCCACTAATAATAGAGAGATGATGAATAAAGCTTGTGATGTTTGTCAACGAGCTAAGCAGACTAGAGATAGGTTTCCTTTAAGTGAAAATAAAGCTTGTGACAAGTTTGAACTCGTTTATTGTGATTTATGGGGTCCATATCTTCATGTGGTGCTTTATATTTTCTGACAATTGTAGATGACTATTCCCATGCAGTATGGATATTTTTGTGTATTGATAAGAAGGAAGTGTCACATATGATGTTGAATTTTCTAGCCATGGTGGAAAGACAATATAATAAACAAGTAAAAATTATTCGAAGTGATAATGAGATGGAATTTACTTGCATGAAAAAATATTTTCTTGAATAGGGAATTATTTTTCAAAGTTCTTGTGTCGAAACCCCACAACAAAATGGTAGGGTGGAGAGGAAACACAAGAACATCTTGAATATAGTACGAGCACTACGCTTTCAGGGACATCTTCCAATTAATTTTTGGGGAGAATGTGTGGTGGCTGCAAGTTACTTGATAAATAGAACTCCTTCTTTGATTTTAAATGGAAAAAATCCGTATGAAATTTTGCATGGAGAGCGTCCTTCTTATGAGAACTTGAGGATCTTTGGTTCACTGTGTTATGCTTATAATCAGGAAAGAAAAGGAGATAAATTTACTAGTAAGAGTCATAAATGTATTTTTGTTGGATACCCATACGGGAAAAAGGGTTGGAAATTATATGATCTTGAAACAAATGAGTACTTTGTTTCTAGAGATGTTGTATATTTTTGAGAATGAATTCCAGTTTATCCAACAAGTTCCCAGTTCTTATGAGAATATTGAAAAAGTTGTTGATAATGGATTTGTTGATGATGATTTTGAGAGAGATATTGGAGTTGAGCCTGGCAAACACCAACCAATGATTAATATGTCTAATTCACAAGTTAATGAGGTGCAAGATGCTCCAGAAATGGGGGAAGAAGACATGTTTGGTATCCAAGACGTAGAGGGCAGCGAAGAACAAAATAATGAACCTCGATTGGGTCGTGGACATCGAATAAAACAACAGCCTGCTCGCCTATGTGATTATGTTACTAATACCATAAAAAATTGAGTCCTTCCACTAGTTCATCTACTACAATGCATACCTCAGGTACGCCTTACCCAATAACACATTACGTGAATTGTGACAAATTTTCTTTGTGATATCGAAATTTTCTTGCAGCTATTACTACAGATCAGCCATCATCCTTCTCAGAAGCAGTGAAAGATGAAAGGTGCAGACAAGCAATGCAGATTGAAATTGAGGCTCTTGAAAAGAATGAGACATGGGTAATTGAAAAATTACCACCCGGAAAGAAAGCACTTGGGTGCAAGTGGATTTATAAAATAAAATATCATTCTGATGGTTCTGTGGAGCGACACAAAGCACGACTAGTACTATTTGGCAACCATCAAAAAGAGGGAATTGACTATAATGAAACATTTGCTCCAGTTGCCAAAATGGTTACAATGCGGACATTTTTAGCTGTAGCTGCAGCAAAGCAATGGGAGTTGCATCAAATGGATGTTCATAACGCTTTTCTTCATGGAGACCTCCAAGAAGAATTGTACATGAAAATGCCTCCAGGCTTCAAAGTACAACATTCTGATATGGTTTGTAGGCTGCAAAAATCACTGTATGTATTGAAGTAGGCCCCAAGATGTTGGTTCACAAAGTTATCAACTTCCTTGAAGGAGTATGATTTCATGCAATCCTACTCTGACTACTCATTTTTTACTTTATAGAAGAATGATATACAACTTAATGTTCTTGTTTATGTGGATGACTTGATAATTTCTGGAAATGATCATAGTGCCATCCAAAAATTCAAGAGTTATTTGAGTGATTGTTTTCACATGAAAGATTTAGGCGCGTTGAAGTATTTTCTGGGCATTGAAGTTGCGAGAAATTCAGAAGGCATTTTCATAAGTCAACGTAAGTATGCTTTGGATATTATTTTTGAAGTTGGATTACTAGGAGTGAAACCTTCAAATGTTCCTATGGAGTCAAACCACAAGTTAGCCTTAGCGGAAGGAAGTCCACTTGCTGATCCAGAGAGGTATCGACGATTAGTAGGTCGTCTCATATATTTGTACTTCACTAGACTAGAGTTGTCCTATTGTGTGCATGTACTATCCCAATTTATGCATTGCCCACAAGAAGAACACTGGGAAGCAACGCTACGAGTTGTTAGATTTTGAAAGGAAAACCTGGACAAGGTATCATATTGTGTAGTGCATGTGATTTAAGCTATATGGATGGTGCGATTCAGATTGGGCAGGTTGTCCTTTAACACGGCGATCTCTCACTGGGTGGTTTGTTCTCTTAGGAAATTCACCAATATCTTGGAAGACTAAGAAGCAACAAACGGTGTCCAGGTCATCGGCAGAAGCTGAATACAGATCTATCGCCACCACAACTTCTGAATTAAAGTGGCTAAAAAGAATTTTGTCCAGTCTAGGGGTGACACATCCTACTCCAATAAGACTATATTGTGATAGTCAGTCAGCGTTGCATATAGCAAAGAATCCAGTATTCCATGAAAGGATGAAACATAAAGAAATAGATTGTCCTTTTCTCTGAGATGAGATAACGAAGGGCAACATTCATCCAACATATGTTTCCTCTAAAATGCAGTTTGCTGATATTTTAACAAAAGCATTAGGAAAGCATTAATTTGACTACCTTCTTTGGAAGTTGGGCATTCAAAATCTTTATGCACCAACTTGAGGGGGGTATTAAGCAAAGATCTGTGTAAATATAGTAACTTTAGATTGTGTATCTAATTTTGTGAGAAATATTCTATGAGATATTATATGTTATATTATAGGAATAAGCTATTCTCATAATACCTTTAGGAACTATTTTAGGTGTAGAAGATTCAATCTCATGTATATATATTATTCTTTACTGGAATGAGAATGGGATGTCAGATTCATAAAACACTAATCACTGTTTTTATAAAATCCTTTCTTGTTTTCATTTAAATCTCGTTTCTTGTATGTTGTTCGTTCTATTTATAATGTGTTCTGGGTTGTGTCTTGTGTTGTCGTTCATGTGTTAACTTTGTTTTGGTTTACATATGTTAGGACTTGGTTAACGAGTTTTAGATAGTAATATCTTTTCTTTCTATATGAGTAAATATTTGTGTATAAATTCTGTTTGGCGTTATTTGCAAGCATGTTCGGTCTCTTCGGGCTTAACCATGATTTTTTCATAATTTACTTCTCTTATGTCGTGTTTCCTCGTCCTCTGGTTTTAGTCAAATGTGAAAAAGGATTATTTCGGGTAGTCTGTAGTGCATGTCCCTATCTACGATTTATTTTTGTTGAGTTTGTGTAAGATAATCATCTAAATGGTCTAGTTTCTGCTTATCTGAAAAAATATGAGATTTTGTCTTTTATGAATCCATAGTTTTTGTTTTAGTTCTTCTATGTTTGTGTTTCTTCATAATCGATATTTGTATCAAGTTTTAAGTTGTTGATAACCTGTTAGAATATAGTTTCGAGTCTGTTGCTTCGAAATGAATTCTAAATCTGTGACTCTTCTTAATCTTAATTCAAAGATGTGTATGTGTTCAACTTAACGCTAATTTAGTTCCGGTTGTTGCAATTAATTTCAGCCGCTCATTATGCCCTCTTAGATTGATATTTAGGCCTAGCATAGTTTTGGGTTTAATGGTTTAGTGCTTCTAGCATATGTGTGATAGCATCTTGGTCTTTGCTTATGTGATCTCTCTAAGTGTTTTGAGTAAAAATCTAGCAAAAATCTGGTTTAATATCCAAGTATAGATTTTTCTGTTTGTAACCTCTTTTTTGAAGCAAAGAAAAATTAGGTTATGCCTAATTGCTTTTCAATAATGTGTAAGGAAAAACGAGATTTTATAAGAACCTTGTGCCAAGTCGTGTTATCAAATTTTACTATCTTTTCTACTTAAGAATGAAGATTTTATTGTAAGCAGTCTACTGTCAACATATATAGTTATTCATTTGAGCAAAAGCTAATAACAATCGTGTATTATTTCAGTAGCTATTGTCAAGAATGCCTCTCTGTTTGTTATTTATTGTTTACTGCATTTGTGTGATATTGCTTGTTGGAGCAAATATGTTGGGAGCCTTTTTTAGTATAATAGGCAGTGATGCCATATTGTTAATTAATTTGATAAAAATGTAGTCTGTTATTGTTATGTGTGTCCTTCTTCTCCTCTTAATTTATGTCTCTGTGAAATCTATACATCGGTAGTAGTTTTCTTCTGTTTTAAATCATCTAGCTTGCCTCCTCTTAAATTAAAGTCATGTCTTAATTATTTCTTTACTAAGTGTGCTAATGTCGTTCCTCTTTCTCTGTTGCATGTAAACCCCCCTTTGAGTCCATGACAGAGATCTCTTCCTTGCATTTTCGAGTCGAGCCATTAAGGCTCTATTTTTATCGTTTGAGCCAGTCAGTCCATCAGAAGCAGAATTACAGGTTGAAAGCCTACCACTATATTTGATGTATACATGAGTATATAGTAAAAAAAAAAACAATATACAGGCTCAAATGGTGATATGCAGGTTCTAAAAATGCAGAAACAAGGCCCAAAAATTGAAACTAAAGCAGTTTGTTTTCAAAGGCAAAATGGGCCTAAAGGCCCTAAAGAATTTCAACAACAGGTTCAAGTGAAATGGGCCCCAAAAAGAGGGCCCAAAAAAAAATCAGTAGAATTATGAATTAAATAGCCCCAAACCTTTGTTTTTGGTCACTTTTAGATTTAGGACAAGTTCATGAATTTGGGCCAAATTTTATACTTCTTTCCTTACTCTTATTATTTGTTATTGTATCAACTAACATTTTCACTTGATTTTGGTTTGACTTAATTAATCTTCCAAAAGATAGTCATTTCTCCCTTTTATATAAAAAATTAAAATATTTATATTTTATACTTAGCTTTATTTTTATTATTTGTCTTGCAACTTGAATTATTCCTCTTAGAAGATTTTCCTTTAGTTGTTCCCCTTAAAAAATAAAAAAAAATAAAAAATGAGTTTCTTTTGACTTAGTTAAAAAATTTTAAAAATTAGTCAAAGTCAATTTAGTCAAATTGCCGGTCAACCGCAAGGTAGCGGACATTCCGAGGGCCTAACACCTTCTCGGAATGTACATTAAACTCGAACCTTTTTATTTCAATTGATTTTTATTTGTTTAATTCTTTTGAAAACTTTAAGTTTTTTCTTGATTTTTTCTAAAAACTAAGTGGCGACTCTGTTTCTTTTGAAAAATCGATTTCTCTTCAAATTATAAGTTTAGTCAATTTTTCGAAACGAAGTCCATTTTTATTTTTATTTTCGAGTAAAACAGTAACTTAAGAACTTACCCTAACCAATTCTCAATAAATTGATCAAACCAAGCAAAAGAAGAGAGAAAGCATCGACCAAACCCTCTCCAAGAACGCAATAAATTTTCCTCAGTTTCAACCCCGAAATTGAAAGTTTTCTTCGTAGAATTCGTCACCAGGTATGTCCGCTCTCATATGAAGTTTAGGGTGAGCAAACCATAAGTCTGTGGACAGGAATTTCACTAGTGGATTCCTTCCTTCCACTAGGTCCCTAGAATTCAGTCAGATTCCTGATTCCCTTCATATTATCTAGACCTAGGGTTTCTTGAATGTTAGGCATTGTTGCGATTTAGTTGTTAGAATATTCCCAATCCGATTATCATGTTGTTGTAACATTGTTGCTTAGTTCTTTACGTGAAATTCAAAATCCTAGTTATGTAGATTCATTTAGTTTATGAATTACACTAGCTAGGACAGATAAACAGATATACATGCCTCAGTTTCCAAATGTTCCATTATCAGTACTTAATGTTGCATTTTCAGTTAGCATGTCAGAATAGTGAGTTATCCATTATATTTCAGTTATGTTGTATTGTACATATATTCAGTTTGGAGTAGGCTTAACACCGAGTTGGACTAGGGTCAATCAACCCCATAGGTTTGTAAGTCCCCTCTGTGTGCATCATATTTAGTGATCACACCAGTCATGCCTCTATACCCTTGGCAAGGTATATTGAGTCCTCTCGATGTGGTATATACATTGGACTCCGCATTTAGCTTATGTGGTTTTATGTCGATTATGAGTAGCTCCCATAGTTAGATTTTAGTGCATTTAATCAGGTTTCCAGTTACATTTCTATATTTAGTTTCAGCATGTTATGTACTTGGTCATTGCATTCAGTTTAGTTCATGTCCAGTATATCTCAGCATCTTTATCATGTTCAGATTATATTGTTGCTCAGTATGTTTTGTTTAGTTATATGATATCCTGTATGCTTAGTACCTTTCAAGTACTGACACATATTATGCACTACATCTTTTCCTGATGTAGGTTCAGGTCCTCATCATTCAAATCACGTGTAGATCGGTTCTCGATCCGTATTCAGCAGTATCAATGGTGAGTCATCATTCTTCGAGGACGATAGACATGTTCTTTATATTTCAGTCTTTCATTTTAGTTTCAGTTTTACTAGAGTTAACTGGGGGCATTTCCCAACATCTTTAGTCAGTTAGAGGCTTATTTCAGACATAAACAGTTTCAACTTTAGTATTTGAGTTATAGTTTAGTGTTTTAAACTCTATTCCAGTATTTATATATTCAGACTTAGATTGGATATTCCCATCATTTAGTTTATCTCATGTTTTTAGCATCTGCACAATATTTGTTTAAGTATGCTTATGATATGCTAGCTCAGAGTTAACTTAGGGCCATTTGTGATCCTAGGTCCTGTGTTTACGTCAAAAGGGTAGCCTCGGGGCGTGACACAAATAAAGTAGCATATATTGGGCTCGTGCTTGCACATGCTTATTAGGGGTGTACATCGGTCGGTTCAGTTTAATTTTATGTATTATCGATTCAGTTTATCGATTTTTGGTTATTTAATAAGCTAAATCAATAAGATATTTTTTATCGATTTTGGTCCTTAACGATTTGATTTTCGATTTAACCAATAAGAAAATGCTTATAAAATAAATATATGACTTCTCTAATAAATTTGACATGACAAGATAATAATGTAACTTTACAACAGCTCATAAATAGAAATAATAATAATAAACATGAAAAGAACTATACATGTATAACACAAAGAGAAATTAAGAGGAATATGATTCTTACTTTAGGCTTTGACGATTTGTATAATGTAAAGTTGTGAACTCAAAGTTATAGTGAAGTATGAATTGATGACTAAATGACAAAGATATAACTGGTAAGATATTGAGATTAATATTTACTTATATTTATGTATAGGTAAAAGTAGTAAATTATTATAGTTTTAACTCTTAATGAGTTATCGGTTTACCCAATAACCCAATATTGAAAACCAAAACCAAACTGATAACTCGATTTTTTATATAAAACCATTAAAAAAATGTTAACCCAATAACGTAATAGCAATAAGCCAATAACACTTTTTTCGGTTTGATTTATCGATCGGTTTGATTTTTGCACACCCCTAATACTTATGGTAGGTATCTAGTCCACTACTAATATACTAAGAGCGAATAAGCACACACGTCTCGATCGACGTGTGTGCTTCCCGAAAATATCCACCAAGTTTGAGGCATTTGAGGTTTATTGCAAATTACGACTCTCAAAATATTACGTGTCATATATTATTTAATAAAAACATTTAAAATATTATAAAAATAACTGACAACAAAATTATAAAATTAAAACAAATAAAATAATGCTTTTGTATCTAATAGTATATATATATATATTTTTTTATTTTTATTTTTTTTTATTTTTAAAGGGAATAATATACAACATACCGTCAACACGTCTGCTTGTGTTGCCTGCTTATTCCCCTTGGCTGCCTCATTTTCATTTAGCTGTTATTTGTTCATTCAATGGAAAAAAACGTGGGATCCACTTAAAATTTTAATTGTGAACTTGCCTTTTAGGATCCTTCATAAGATGGGGGCCATGAAAGTTTTTATGGGCTCCATTTATATTTTATACTTATTCCATTTATTCTTATTTGCTTAATTTTATTTGGAAAAATTACGTGATTAAGCGAATTTATATTACTTAATTACTCATCATAGCTATAGTTTGCTATAATTAGCACTCGCGACTAACATTATATATTAATTACGTGGGCTGAGTTTGTATATGTATAATTCGCCAGAATATACAAATACATATGTATAATATAATTATCTAACCGTTATACATATACAATTCACCTCTCTCCCCTCTCTCCTCCCTCTTCCAATCTCGCTCACCTCTCTCCTCCCTCTCCCAATCTCGCTTGCCATATATACAAATGCATATGTACAAAATACAATTATCTAAACGATATATATATACAATTCACCTCTCTCCCACTCTCTGCCCTCTCTCGCTCGCGATCTCTCCTCCCTCTCCCAATCTCGCTCACCTATCTCTTCCCTCTCCCAATCTTGCTTGCCATATATACAAATACATATGTATAATATGCAATTATCTAACTGATATACATATATAATTCACCTCTCTCCCACTCTTTGCCCTCTCTTCTCTCTCTCCCACTCTTTGCCCTCTCTCCTCTCTCTCCCACTCTCACTCGCCTCTCTCCTCCCTATAACCTGTAGCTACGAATTGTAATTATCAAACTATAGCTATGGAGAGTAATTAGGCTATTTTTGAGTGACTATATGTGAAAGTTCCTCATTTTAATTTTACACGTCTTTTAAATTAATATTTAATATGTGTATTTTATCATATTTTCCATATTAACTGATATATAGTCTTAATTTTTTGAAAAATAATCTAAGAAATAAGTAATTAACGTTAAAGATAAATGATGAAAAAAATTTCTAATGCTAAAAAAGCGTGTGTGCTTCTTCAAAATTAGTATTGATTTTTTGTCATTTAATAATTTTCACATTTATTATTTTATTTATTTATTGTAACAAATCAAGACATGTTTATTATTTCCGTTCAATACTATTTTTATCATTAAATAACCGTGTAAAGTAATTGTAATAAAAAATAAAAATTTAAAATATAATTAATAATTTAAATTTAAAATAATAAATAATATAATATTTTTATGTGAACAATTTTAATTAACTAAAAAGGGATATAAAAATAATTAGTGAAATAACTCAATAACTAATTATATTAAATACATATAACAAAATTATTAAAAATTATAATTAAAAAAACTACATAATGTTGTAAATATGTGGATGTCATGAGACCACCACCCTTTTACTATAGCAACAACACTTCTCCAAGTAATTATTTCCCTATAAAAGGATATGCAGTGCAAGATATCAAAGTGAGATCACATTTTCTTTATTTATAACACGTTATTAGCACGAGACTCTAATTTCCTCCGAATAAGTTTCTATCTCAAGTATAAGACATATGCCTTATATATCTTTAATTACATGTTAGTGCTTAATTATCTATTTAATTTTTAGTTAACTAGTTTGATAATCTTTATTTAATATATTTTACTCTATTGTTATTTACGGGGTTATATCAACTCCCATATGTATACAATTTCTTTTAGTTATTCTTATATTAAAGTAATATATACATATAAATAAATTGCCACCATAATTTTCGGTTGGATTTTGAGTATATATTACAATAACAAATACACTAAGAAATCAAGAAACTGAAGATTGTACATATTTTTCTTTCTTTTATCTTTTAAGGATATTATTAGTTCGTTAAAAAAAAAGGAGAAATCATAATACAAAGCAGAGAGGGACAACTATACTTGAAAAATACCACATTCACTTAAATGAAAAATATAATTAAAATAATGTCCAAAAGTCTAGTCATGAATATGACGCTGCATAAATTTTTATTTATGTATTATTATAACTAATGTTATATACTTGCAATAGAATTATTATTTAATGCATTTTCTTATTGCAGATTTTATTTTTGAAAAGTAATAGACTTAAAATAGATAAAATATTATTATACAATTGAAGGAAAACTAAATAGCTACATACGATGAATTAATCCCTTGCAATTTCTCATCAAATTTTAAGTATTATGTACTATCATTATTTCTATGGTTACATTAATTAATAATCAACTTACTTTTATATGAACATATCGTCAGGATCTATTTATATTTATTTGCTTTAGAATTTTAGTCTTAGTTAAACTTTGCTATTTCTAATTCATCTTCTTTTTAGTTTTCATCATGTCAAATCTATTAAAACTTGAGTTTGTGGCACTTGACATTACCGGAAAGAATTATTTGTCATGGATTCTTGATTGTAACACCCCTCAAAATGAAGTAGGATAAAGTAGAGCCTTACATGGGTCCTATGCATTAATAACTTGTTAAAATAATGAAAAATAGCCTTTTTAGTCAGCTTTAAAGAGTTTGGAAGTCAAACGTCAAGGGACGACCAAGACGTTCGGAAACTAGTCTTTTACGTGTTGGTGTGTTATAGTATGTTGTTCATGTTTTTATGTGTTGTATGGAGTCTAAAATCAGTGGAGGTGACCCTAGTGTCTTAATAAATATTTTTAGGGTTAAAACGTTCGGGTATGACTCCCCGGGACCTCCCTAAGGATCCCCAAGGAGGACCCCAACCATTGGCCAAGCAAGCTGCCAAGGCAGCTTGAAGTTGTTCTTGGAGGGAGTGGCTCCGCGTCGCAGACCTGCTCTACCAATGGCCAAAAAGTGGCTCCGCGTCGCAGAGACACCGCGGACTCTACTGTCTCGAATTTAATTTCCAGAAAACTTGTGCGAACACCTCCGTGTCGCGAACTTGTTTCCCGACGAAATCTACGAAAATAAAACTCAAGTTGGACTTGTTTAAAAAGGTCCAACTAAGTGAGGGGTAGTTTGGGTACTTTGGGTTATTATTAGTTTAAGTGTTTTTAAGTATTTTAAAGGTATTAAAACATTTAAGAGGTGTTTTTGAATTCATTCTTCCAAAAATCAAAACCTCAAAGTTCTTTCTCTCTCTAAAGTTCTCTCAAGTTCAAGGAAGAAGAAGGTGGAGAGCTAGGGTTTCAAATTGAGGGTTCCCTTCCACCAAATTTCGTGGAGATTTCATCAATTGAGGTATGGTAGCTCTTCATCTAGGACTCATCTTCATCCTAGAGTCAATTTCAAAGGATTTTACAATATTTTCAAAAGGTGACTAAAAGCTTGTTTTTGAATTCTATCAAGGGTTATTGCATGAAAATGATTTGAAACGTTTGGGTATGGATTAATTGATGTTTGTTTGTGGTTTTTGAATGAAATACTCCATGAACCCTTGTCTTCTACAAAACCCTAAAATTTGCTATGAAGTGGGTCTATTTCTATAAATTCAAAGTCGATGGAATTATGTGTAAAGTGAATGGTATTGATATCTCTTATGTTGTTTAATGTTTAGTTATGATTAATTGTTGATAATGGATGAATTAAGGGTGGTAAGCCTTATGGGTGAAGTATTGGTGATTTTGGCTATGGCTTTGGATTATGGTAAGAAGGCTTGAACTCTCTTTATTGAATTGATTGTTGTTGGTAGGTTGGATCCACCTTTGGTGGAAGTGTTATATCTTATTCTTGTGTGGTATTATTGTGAATTGTAGCCATGAAGTCATTGGTGAAGTTGTTGTATAATGTGGGAATATTGTATTATTGTGAATTGAGGTAATAAAGGCCATTATATGAGTGTTATTATATTGTTGTATTATTATACACATATGAGGCTATATGTAAAGTCTTATATGAAGCTATATGTAAAGTTTGTGTGAAGCTATGATGTGAAGATGTTCTAATGGTATTAATGTGATTGTATAAAGTGTTGTTATGCTAATGTGAAAGCATGTTTCTCTTGAAATGGTGATATGTGATGATGATGGACTATAATGAGTCTCTATAAGATGATGTTGTAGCTCATATGCTAGACTTGAGTATATTGTCTTGTGTCATGAAAGGTTGATTATGTATATGAGTATATGAATGTTTGGTTGGGCTATAACTTAGTAATGGAGCTCTTCCTATAAATGCTAAAAGAGGAATTCTAGGCCAAGATTTGAATTGGTAGGACTTAAGCATAGTGCCTTTTCATGAGTCTAGCTTTCCTAAGTAAATGTATAACCTTGAAGGATGGGCCTTAGGGTGATGTTCCCTTTTTGAGTGAAATGATAGACTTAGAGATGGATGGAGCCGAAACGGCATGAAAATCCTTATCTAAGAAAGTCAAATGAGCTATCCTTATGAACCTAGATTGTCTATGACTAAGAAATGGGGCCTTTCTTGGGAAGAGGTACTATGAGTTGGTTGAACTAGAAAAGGAACCCTCTCTAGTACATATGTGATTGAATACTCTATGGAAACCAAGGCTAAGCACCGAGTGGATGTGGTTAGGATGGTGGCCTAGTTGAGCATGAGATTAGGCACAATGAACATCCTTGGACATCTCTTAAACCATGTGCCAACATGGGTTGATTTTAGTTCTACCCTTGGCAAGTAGAACAACCTCCACGGAGTAGGATGGACTCCGGATTCTATACCTTGCTAGTATGGTCTATGTCAGTTAAGGCCTATTTCCATCATATGGGATGTGCACTCTAATATTTGATAGGTTCTACAACGTGTAGGTAGTAGTATGGGATGCTATCTACACATGGCACGAGTAGTCTAGAAGATACTAAAGTGAATTCCCTAAGCCTTAGGGCTATTATGTGATTGTCCCCTATATGTTTGTGTGTCTCTTAGATGGTTTTATAAAGAATGTTGACTTAGTATGTTATAAGGTGATGATAAAACCCTTGTCTATGGTAACTCTTAGGAACACTTAGGTGTATATGAAGAGGTTGTATGGGCGGTCACTTCATTATTCACTTAAGTGTGGCTTAGGGTGACTTGAGATAGAGGCTTAAATGGTAACGAAGGACTTACTTTGATATCTTGTTGAAGTATTGTACACTAGTGTTAATTGAGTTGTAAATGATGTGAATATGGTCTTATTTGTGAATGGTGACTTGAAATGTGGGTTTATCCTTGTGGTTGTAATGGTTTGTTAAAGAAGGTCTTAAAAGCATACATTCCTTCTAAATGTCCGTTGTGCATATTTTCTTGCATGGTCATCATACTTAGTACTTATTGTACTAATTTCATATTTCTCTATTGTTACAAGTGTAGGTGGTGGAAAGTGAGGGGATCTTTTGAGGAAGCTTGGGATATTGACTCTTCTCAAGAAGCTTGGTATGTCCTCATATATTCGAGGACATAGTTGTTACTTTTCTAGTATTTCCACTTAGACATTGTATAAGACTTATATTTTGTTGTAAAGGGCTGTGCCCCTAAAATGTTCTATTCGTGTCTAAGATGGTACATGAGACTTAGAAATTCTACTTTGTTACATTTGAAAGATTTTATGAGTATTATGAATTTGTTTTAAAAAGTGTTTAAATTCCTTACGATTTTTATTACCGAATGCGATGAGTGAATGCTAAGAGGCTTGTATTAGACCTTTGAGAGGTCGAGTACGCATGTTACGACTTGGGGATGCTCTCGAGTCGTTACATTGATGCTGAAATCCACCTTGACGCTAAAGGTCTTGGTGATACTATTAAACAAGAAAATAAAGCATCAAGTCAGGATAAAGCGAAGGCCATGATTTTTCTCCGACATCATCTTCATGAGGGATTAAAAACTGAATATTTAACTGTGAAAGACCCCCTTGAATTATGGATTAATTTGAAGGATCGGTATCACCACCTAAAACTTACGGTGTTACCAAAAGCTCGATATAAGTGGATACACCTTCGATTTCAAGATTTTAAAACTGTAACTGAGTATAATTCTGCTATTCATAAAGTAAGTTCCATATTAAAATTATGTGGAGATACTATCACTGATGATGACTTACTTGAGAAAACTTTTTCCACATTTCACACTTCAAATGTGTTGTTACAACAACAATACCGTGAAAAGGGGTTTAAGAAATATTCTGAATTAATTACATGCCTACTTGTGGCTGAGCAGAATAATACTTTGTTGATGAAAAATCATGAAACCCATCCCAATGGGTTTGCTCCATTCCCTGAAGCGAATGTTGTAGCAACACATAATCAATCTGAATCAAGAGAAAATAATTCTCGTGGACGTGGTCGTGGTCGTGGCCATGGTCGTGGACGAGGACGTGGACGTGGTAGAGGACAAAATAATTATCGTTATTATGGGGGAAATAAACATGAGAGTAACAAAAATTCTCAAAATAATCCTTCTCAAGGTAGAATCAATATTTGTCACCGATGTGGTATGAAAGGTCGTTGGGCTCGTGAATGTCATACGCCTGATCATTTTGTGAAACTTTATCAAGCCTCTCTCAAAATAAAATATAATAATGTGGAGGCACACTTGATCTTTCGAAATGATGATAATGAAGCAGCTCCCTCAAATAAATATGATGATATTGAGGCAAATCTTGCTTATAAAGATGATGATTTTGAAGGCCTCCCAAATATTACTCATTTGGAAACTAAAGACTTTTATAAGAATATTGATTGAAGAACTGATCATCTAACTGGGGATAAAATTATGAAAAAGAATAATTGTTATTTTCTATTACATCTACTACTATGTTGTTCTTCTTAAATGTTTTGCTTAAGGCATTATGTCTTACTAATTTCTACGTTCTTAGCGTATTTTCTTAAAGTTTTTTGTTGTTAGTTTTTCACGTTCTTATAATATCTTTTATTTTTATGAAGAATATGGAAATTCCCCTGTCATCAGTTGGATCCAAAATCAATTATGATGATATATGTCTTATAGACA